>BMAW01099898.1:499426-515122 GCA_019974015.1 Nephila pilipes | reverse complement strand
ATATATATATATATATATATATATATACACACACATATATATACACATACATATATATATACACATATACATATATATATGTATATATTAGTTTACAGAATTTAATTGTTTATTTTCTATTTCATTATAATCCCCAATGGATCAGAGAAATATTTAAGTCATTCTGGTCCATAAAATATTCAGTTAAGGATTCCATTTAAAAGAGTCTTCTTTTGCATGATTGAAGTCAGCTAAAATGAAAAGGGGAGAGGAATTCAATTATATAATAAGTACACAACTATTAATGCAATTCAAATAAAATGATTCACATATTGTCATGTACTAATGTATATCTTAAGTAAAGACAAGATGAATTTTTAAAAGCATCACTTTTTTAATGCTTCAATACATTGCGATTAAAATGTTAAAAGTATTGATGAAAATTTATTATAAATATTTATTAACATTATTTTACATCAAACCTATTAAAAATAGTATTTTGATAAATCTTTAAAAACATTAATTTCCACTAAAGAATGCTTGCAATTTTCCTAAATTGTACACATAAAATTCTTTTTAATAAAATAAATTTAAAAAAACAAAAACAGGATAAAATTTCTAATATGCATGTAGATTAGAAGTTTTAATTTGTTCAACATTAGCTTTTTTAATTTGCATAAGAATATAAAACAGTTAGAATGATACACAAAATTGAATGCTCCTCTGAGAAATAGAAAATGTTTATTTCCTTAATTGTTTGAAAAACTCTTTGCAAATTCTAAAAAGGCAAAGAATGATTATTTCCAAAAAATTATTTTCCATATAAATTACTTAATTATGTGATTAATTATTCTATAAAATAATTTTTAATAATTTAATATGAAATAAAATTAAAGTTTAGCAAGTTACATTCAATAACAACAGTATGCTCAAAAAATACATATATATTAAAATTCATTTAACAATATGTTTAACATACATTAGCTGTATAAAAAATAACATTTAATGTAAGATAATTTTATTTAAAGCAATACCTGCATATGGGCATATTAAACTGATCATGTGACAGAAAGCCAATTCATAAAAATATCCACTGCATATTTATATTTCAATGAAAGTAAATATTTCAATATAATATTAGTTTGATGGATTTTTAAAAAAATACATTCCTTCATGTAAAACGATTAATTTTTAAAACAATTATACACTGACATTTGAAAGGGGGGTAAAAAACTCCTTAATATTATCCATAAGAAAATTTTAATAATAAAATTTTTTTTAATTGCAGGTTTATAATTGTTTTAGACCAAAAATGTTTCAAAAGTTTTATATAAATATAATAATTTATTATAAGATAAATATTTCCATAAAAAATAATATGAAGTAAAAAAAAAAACGAAACTAAATAAATTTTAAAAAATTTAAACCTGATTATATATTACAATACAATAAATAATAAAACTTATATGAATCCAAAAACATTACAAAAAACTAAATTTTTTCACACAAGTATTAAAATTTATTTCATTGAAATAATTTCTTTATAAAGTGAACTATTCAATAATTAAAAATACAGAAATTTTTTTTAAGAAATATGAAAAAATGATTTAAAATAAATAATATTTTCATTAAAAATATTAATATGTAAAAGTAATCGGATGTGCATTTAATTTTTTTAAATATTGTAAACATTTCTATGTAAATTATAAAATTTGTTTTCATGCAAACAATAATTAAAATGTACCACATAATAGTACAGGTTGTTTCTAAGAGGAAAATTAGCCGCCAAAGAATGTTTAACTAACACAAGAAATAGAAGCTATTATGCAATAAATCAAGAATTAGGATTTCTAACTAAAGAGAGAAAAAATTCAAATTAAGAATTAAATTACTTCAAGAATTATAAATATACAGAGTCAATTTATTCAGCTTTCAATTACTTAAAATAAAAAAATTATGGTGCATGAATAAGCATTTGACACTGCATTGTAAATATGTTTAAAAATTTAATACCTAAATGTAAATGAAAAATAACCAAATATAATTATATATAAGCATTAACAAATTACATTAAATGATGAAAACAAATTTTACCTCAATCCATGTAAATTCATAAATACATAACAAAAAAAAAAATGATGCAACAAAATAAAAATGATCATACAATCCAGAATTTTATAACTACAATGAAATACTTTTTACCACCACCAATTTTTCATCAATTAAAAATGAAAAATGCACATTTTAACTACAATTTAATATTCCAAATACAGTTCTCATACATATAAATTGATTTAAATGTCTAATAAAATATTAAATTGTAGAAATCACCATAAATATGTATGCATTTTTCAAAGTATTTTTGCAGCAAGTTTCATACTTTTCCCTCTGACAATTATCAGAAATTAAAAAAGAATGATTAATCAATATATTTTGAACTATAAAGAGCATTCTCTTTCAGCAATTTTTTTTGAATTCTTTTGAGTACTTTTCCATTTTGCAGGAGCAAATCTTGCCAAGCAGACTTTATAAGCAACAACACACAGTAAAAATGTTTAAGCCCCATTAAATTACATTGAATACAACTATGCTGTTTGGCATCAGTTATATTATTATTATTATTGGCGACTTTATCATTTGCGCTGGCGAAACGGAAAGGTACCTTTTTCTTCGTCCACACTTCATAAAAATAGCACTAAATTGAATACAATCAACTTCAATTCTTATGAAGTTTTTATTTGATTAGATAATTTTTTTCATTTTATATGACTTAAATACAATGCTTATCCCATGAATCATTATTCAGAACATTCTTTTTTTTCATGCAATTGTGATCATTTTATCACTTTATTGGATATTCCATATTCGTTAGCATGTATTACAATATCTCATAATTATTTTTAGTATTAAGAAAATCATTTCAAGAAACTTTCAAATTTGCAGCTAATTAAAAGAAAATTGATACAAACAGATGTATCATTTTAAAAAATAATGAATATACAAGCAGCATAAGAGAAATCGATAAGTACATTATTACAATAGAATATTTTATACTTGAATATATATACACATATTTCAGCAACAACTCCACAAAAATCCAATTTAAAATAAGCAACAAATTTACACATTAAATTTTAAGGGATTGAAAAACAGAAACAGTCTATTTTCTCTACACCAACCATTAGCCAGGTATTTTAATGTTCAATACCCAAAGCAACATTGAATATTTCTCCTCTAGAGATTATTAGATTTCTTACTCTCTAAAATTACAGCAAAAAAATCCCTTATTTTCAATATATTTCCTTTTGATTTATCATCAAAATAATTTTAACCGATTATCAATCAAAAGTATTTATTCAGATTTTTCCCACATCTCAAATACCCTTGGATACTTATAACACTCATGGTATATCAATATATTTTTTAATTAACATGGCACTAGAACAGCTTATAATTCTAAAACAATTAAATGATTAAAACAAGACATGAGCTTGCACCTTTCTTTTTCATGATCATAGAGCACTGATGTAATTAGAATATGCATCAGCACCTCCATTTTATAGGTACAACTGTAATTAAATCTGCTGAGGGAATTCAAGAATTTTTAAATTATCAAGTATAATAGCAAGAAATTTGGAAAATATCTTATTTTACTATAAGTTTCTTAAATACATGCCTTAAAATATAGCATTATTTAGTTTATATGAAATGGTACAACCCTATTAAATTGCAAATATTTAAAAAAAATTCAGCATTCCATGTTGCAAAGATTCTACACATGTGCTTCAAGAAATTTTGATAAATGAATTGTTTATGTACTTAAAATAGATATCTAAGAACTAGATGCTGTTAACAGGCCTTGTCCAACTGTTCATCATTTTTTTTTTTTTTTTAATTCTCAATATTTATATCCCAGTTACTACAAAAAGTTACTTCAAATATTTGTTGCATAACTCCTAATAATGGATAATTTGGGTACCTACAACAGCTTTTAAATATTTAAAAACTGCTTCGAACTTAATTTTTATATGAAATGTGTTAAAAAGTTTCATGTAAACAAATAAGGCATGTAGACTTATCAAAACAAAACTATTCAATTTCAGTTTAAGATTTCTTCCTTAATTGTAAAAAAAAAAAAAAAAAAAAAATCATTTTGCATGTTTTCATACATGTCTATATTCTTTCGAATATTGCCTCATACTAGACACAATTAAATTATTTAAAAATTTGTATCTGACATGGAAGGAAAACAATTCCTGTCTTTTTTTCCCCTCAGAAATAGGAAAAAAAAAAGAAAAAAGAAAAAAATTACATTTGTGTCTTAATTTTTTTAATAACATTTAAGATTACACAGAATAAACTTCAAAATTTTACAGTATAATACTTAGTAAATATTTAATTCAAATGCGAAGCATGACATATGAAAAACAATCCAATTGAATAACTAACAAACGATTTAAGTGCACATTATCGGTTTAAAATTTAAATGAAGAAACTGCTTCATGAAACGTTTGAAATTATCGTTTTAATTTGAACAGAAATGCAGAATATTTTAATAACATTGGTGAAGTTTAACGCATCTGAATCTTACTTATCAATAATTAGAAAATATTTTACTTCCCTAAATAAACTTTCGAAATTAAGCAAATGAGAAAAATGCATTTGATTGATTGATTGCTGAACTACGGAACAACATTGTTCTATTTAAAAGGCGGTGAAGGTAGCTAGGTGATTACAATAGCGAAATAATGGGCCGGCTATGTTTTCTTCCAGGAAAGGGTTCGAATCCTGAAAACACTAAGGATCTGTCATATAGTAAGATTGCTGCATATTAAATCATCAAGATTTTATGTCCCCATGTTAGTGTAGCATGAAGAATTGGTAAATACGATCCCAACTCTGTTATCGTTGACAACACTTCATTAAGAATAAAAATTGTAAAGTCATTTCTCAAACCCCCTCATGTTGCCTCTAATTACGATGTTAATAAGAAATATATCCCCTTTTTTTAAAAAGCAATATCTATATATTTGTTTGCATTGTTTCGAAATTTGAAGAATGAGGTGCCATCTTAAATGTCGTCTTCGTCACTTGACCGAAGTTCAAAATTACGAGTTTGTTGCCAAAAGCCGACAAGTTGTTTCTGAATGTGACGATTCCAAAACAATCAATCAAGTATTTCACATAGTATACTTTTTCTCATAAATAGTTTTGTGGCCGCGGTAGCCTAGTAGTTATGGCTTTGGATTCGTGGCCAGGAGTTTTCGTTTAGTCTCAGGGTCGATAACAGGCTGCTACAGACCTACCGTGTAGCCGAGGCTGATGAACGTTAAATCAGTCGGGGGACCAAAGTCATCCCATTGGGGTGGGGTGGAAGTTAGGAGATGGGGTGCTAGCTCAGGTGTCGTCCTCATCACTTGACCGAGGTCCAAAATTACGAGGTCTGTCACCAATAGCCCCTGTTGCTCTTAGTGCGACGTTAATTTAAGCGAAACAAGCAATAATTAGTTTTCATTAATTCAAGTAAGGCCGATGTCAAGCACCGAAGGTTTAACCAGACTCTGAGAATAAATGCCATAAAGCTTATATGCTCCTTTCAAAAAATTCAACCAATTAACTCAAGAAGCAACAACCAAGCAAGGATTCTGTAAACAAATTTAAGTAAAGAATTATGTGGTTCTAGGAATTAATCTCTTTTAATTATATTTTTTACTCTTTTTTTTCCTCTCTCAAGCACAGAGTAAGAAGAAAGTGTTTTTGTATATATCTTTTTTTTTTTTTTCTTTGGATTTTGGTAAGTCAACCAATTTCAATTTATATATTATTTCGAACATCTAGAGGCGACTCAAGCTGAGTCGCTCCATATTCATAGTGAGGGATTTGGACGATTATAATCCCACAATGAATAACATTGTGATGAATTTAGATACAACTCTAAATACTTTCGAAGCCCTAAAAAGACCAAAAGTTTATAATAAAGGTGGGGAAAAAATAGCTGAATATAAAATATTTCTGGAAACTAAACAAAAGTCATCTCCTTTTCCTAAATCAAATCCCCAATATCTACATTCAGAGATAAATGGGAAAATTTCTAGATATGAAAATATTGCAAAAATTTCTTTCACACGAAACGGTAAAATAAAATTAATTACATCTGATACTGTATGCGTTGCACAAATCCTTGCAGTAGAACAAATATTAAACATATCGGTGAATGTTAATATCGTTTGGGAAGGATTCACTTTTCGATTCCTAATCTGTGAAATATCAACTAGTGTACCATTGACAGATCTGGCAACAGAAATTCAGAATACAAATAATTTTGAAGTAGTGGAAATACGGCGCTTTTCGTAAAGAAGTAATCAGAAGTTTTCCAGTACTTATGACCTTCCTTGGTACTGATTTACCTGAAAATATCAGACTCTGGTTTATATTAACCACCGCATCCAAATTTTCATTGATTTAGTTTAGTTTTTATTAACGTCGCATTAGAAGCAACATAAGGGCTATTGGCGACCGACCTCGTAATTTTGAAACATGGTCAAGTGACGAGGACGACACCTGAGCTGGCACCCCCTTTCCTAAAATTTTCATTTATAAACTCAGGCAATGCAATAGATGCTTCAGTTTTTATCACACTTCTCGATTTTGTCAAAATGCTATCATTTCTGTTAAGCATTGTATAACGCACAATGGCTCTTGCACCCTTTCTATTATATGTACTAACTGCAAACGAGACAATCCCGCTAATTCCTCTTTATGTCCTATATTCATTAAAGAAAAACAGATTATGCAATATAAATGCACGAATAATTTAACGTTGTTAGAGGCAAGGAGGAAGTATCAGGAAAAAACTTCAGATAGCTATTTTAAAACTTTAAAAACAAATCCACCAGGCCAAAATATTGAGAACTTAGAGAAAAGGTTAGAAATTACTTTTACGTCTTTCCAGGCTACCTAGAAAAACGAACAATAGTTATCATAGGAAATGTTCAAAAAATGATGGAAACCATATTTGTACAACTGTACAATGTGTTTGAAACGAGAAAGAAATCTACATCTCCGAGTCGGAAAAAGTCTTCCAATAAAATGCATGAGAACTTTTGCATCCCCATACCGAGTGCATCGAAAAATTTGCAGAATGCATCAAACGAAATTGATATTGGATGATCCGTTTAAATAAACGTTTTTAATATTTATTTTTTTATGTGGACAAATTCCCCCATGATTAAAAAAATTATTTTTTCTATACCTCCAGGGGAGGAGAGAATTTTACATATAGCCTTTTCCTTTTTCTCTTTTTTTAATGTTTTTTCTGCAATGGAATTGTAGAAGCGTTTAAAACACAAATCAATTTGTTTTCATATCCTTCCCTTCAGCAAGACTGACGTTTGGATCTTTCATGAAACTTTTTTGAAATCTGGCGATAAATTTCACCATCCAGGGAAAATAATTTTCAGACTAGACCGACTCGACAAATCAGGAAGAGGATTGCTAATAGCAGTGCCAGCAATCGTTTCTACTTGTCAAATCCCTTCTTCAATAGTACAGACGCCAGTAATAGAAATGCTAATTATACAAATATATATTAATAATATCTCTTTTTTCATAATAAACTTATATACTTCTCGGGGACTTAATATCTCATTTGTCAAATTCTACTTGGAATCCTTAATAGATCAATCTTAATTTTTGGGGACCTTAATCTACATCACCCGATGTGGGGTTCAAACCATATTTCGCCTCATAACACTGATTTTATTAAATGGTTAACTCACTCCAATTTTATCCTTCTGAATACTACTACCCCAACCCACAGAGGTAATATAATCGCAGCTACTCTGATCTCACCCTCTGCTCTGCAAACTTATTCGGAAACACTAATACTTATGTATCGGAATGCTCGTTCGATAGCGATCGTTATCCCATAATCACTAAACTATTTCTTCAGCGTTAGAATAAGCGAATCTCTAAGTAAACAGACTGGTACTTAACAATGAAACAAGTACAAGCATCATTAGAAAAACCAGTGGGGGGGGGATAAACTCATTATACTATCTCAGAAACAATTTGAAATAACACCAAAAAAATATGATTATCCAATAAGTCATTTCCTTCATGGTGGAACAGCACCTGCAATAATTTATAAAGGCTAAAAAAATTTCCACAAAAAGGTTTTAAACGACATTTCAACACAATTGTGGATAAAATATAAACAGTATTCGACCAAACTGAGATGTTGTATTAAACAAGAGAAAGCAAATAACTGGGATGAAATATGTAAAAAGGAAGAGGCTAAATCTTCTAAAGCCTTCTCAGAAAACTTACAACGAACAAGAATGCGGAATCAATATTAAACCTTATCCAGTACCATAATAAATATGTAACTCAACCTCAAACCAAGCTCATCCTTTTGCAAACTACTTCGCATCCAATAACAGCTCACATGAACCACTTCCCCTGGATTTTCTCCATTAAGAAAACGACCCTCTTAAACAAAACTTTCTATATTTCTGAATTAAACAGAGCTATAAAATATGCTAAAAATACTACCCCAGGAGCAGATCAAATTAAAGCAACTTTCCTAAAAACTTAAACAATAACCAAAGAATTGTCGTTTTAAACTTATTTTTAGCATTTATTTCAGAATCAAATTGTACTTCATTCATAAAAACATGCAATTATTCTCCCAATTCAAAAACCGTGCAAAGACAAAACTAAAATTTCATCTTAGAGACCAATAGCTCTAACTTCCGTATTTTCTAAAACATTTGAAAGAATCTTAACTGAAAGTTTTTTTTTCTTTCTAATAAAAGAAAGAAAACTTCACTCTCTTCATTACGGCTTTGTACCATTTAATGACAGTAGAACTGCCACGCACCTCATTAATAAAGCTATTTTAGATACTAAACGAAAAAAAAATTCCTTCTGGGAATGAGCTTCGATATAAAGGGAGCTTATGACTCTGTTTATATAGATGGTCTTTTATACAAATGTCTTCAAATTGGAATAACCGGAAAAATAGTTTTATGGATTCACAAATTTCTAACTACTCGATCTCTTGATATTCGATGAAGGTGCAGCCTATCATTTGTAGTATAAGGAGTCCCCAGGGCAGTGTCCTTTCCTCTGTATTATTTACTATTTATATGCATGATATATTCAAAACATTTGAAACAGACTGGCAGACTCAGTTTATGCAGACGATATTTTTATTTATTGTTCTCATCAGCCCTTGGATACAGTTGGTAGAAAATTGCAAAATACCTTAGAAAGAATAAGACAATGGTGCTACTATTGGAAAAATATCCTTAAGTGTTGATAAAAGTACAATTGCAGAATTATCAAAAAAAAAAAAAAATACAAACGTTTCCTAATATTATGTTGGTAGGATTCCTTCTCACATTGCATATTTTTCCAAACACAGCCAAAATCTTGCATCAATAAACCACATGAAAAACAAAGCTTTGAAAAAATTCAATGGCCTTATAGGAATAGCATATAAGCACTTCGATCCAAGAGCAAAAGAATTGATCAAATTAACTAACATTTTATTAAGCATGTCATTTCATTAACAAATGATCAGATAATCAGCTCAAACCTTTAAACATCATTCAAACCAAAGGACTCAGAATCGCAATGTACTTTTTCAAATAGCTTATCAGGAAATATTCTCGGAGAAAATAAGATGGCTTGCGAATAAATTTCTTGTCTCCCAAATTTCAAACGGTGACTTATCTCCTCTGCATCTCAATAGCCTTGGTACTATAGATCGATAAAATTCTGGAAGAGGACAAAAACTATATCGCTAATGCTTTTCATACATTGAATATTTATGTGCAGCAAATAATATCTATCCCTAGATTGCTGTATTTCACAGATCTTCCATGTGAAATTTACACCAATGAATTTGAATTTCAGGATAAAAACCTTCCTACTTTTATCATCAGAGGATTATTTGATGAAATAGCGAGCAATAACTACCGAGAATATTTCATAATAGCTACGGATGCTTCAAAAAGCCATAACATAACTTCTATTACAAGTATAATGAAAAATTCCTCCTTTGCTTACAATTTAAACCCCATTAACACTATATTTACAGCAGAAGCTCTGATCATATGCCAAGCTCTAAATGATCTCATTGAATTAAAGAAAAAATTGTTAATTTTATCAGATAGTTACTCTGTTCTATATAACTGCTCTAAAAATTATAATATAAAATCTCCAAAAGTTATTCACAGATTAGACAGTAAAGTTTTCATCATCTCGCAATTTCAAACTCAAGTGGTACTACTACGGACTCCGGGACACTAGAAATTTTTTTGGAATGAACAGGCGAATTATCTTGCAAAATCGGTTACGGAGTCCAACATTTTCATTGACTGGATTGCTTCAGAGGATATCCATAGCATCATCTACAGAAAAAGAATGAAAAAAAACCAAAGAAATTTTTTATTCAAGTAAATATTTTGAAGACTTGGGAAACATCCCGGCTATAGACGAAATATTCAAGTAGACAAGAAGCAGAAGAGAGAAAATTCTCATCACTCGAATCATCTGCAAAATGATAACTACTGGGCTTTTACACAAATTCCATCTACAGGATAATGCAATATGTAGCTCATGTAACCATATCAATGATTTGGATCATATCCTTTAAATTGTAATAAATATGCTTCCCAAAAAAATCATCTCTGGAATATACACAAGATAAATCCACAACACACTATTACCTTCAAAGAACTTTTGAAACAATAGTAGCTAATAAACAATTGTTCAAAATATTCCTGTAGAAACTAAAGAACTTTGACATGTACTGAATGAAATACATCATTTACACGAGATTACAGCCTTTGCTGCTCTAGATCCCACAAAAATCAATCAATCAACCAAGCAAGATATTATTTTCTAAGGAAAATGCATATGTATAAAAATATTTCAATTCAATTGTTATATTTGTAATTTAAAGAACGATTTTTCTTTCAACATAACTTCAATTATAAGGAGATATTCTTTCAAAACACAAACGAAAATAGAGTCCTAACCCTAAATAACTTAATTACAAATACACTGTCACACTTATTATATAAATGTTATCAGAATATGCTGTATTTCATTATTTACAAACTTTCTCCAGAGAAAATTAGATTAAAATATTCTTCTCTGGATATCATGTTAATTTTTAAATTATGAATAAGCAAATTAAGGATTTATCATATATTAAATATATAAAAATCGTGGTCGGTGGTTTTCGTTCAGTCGCGGGTCGATCCTTGGCCGCCAAAGACCCGCCTTGTAGCCGGGGCTGATGCACGTTAAATCTGTTCGAGGCCCAAAGTCCTCCCGTTGGCGTGGTGTGGTTGTTAGGAGAGGGGGGTGCCAGCTCAGGTGTCGTCCTCGTCACTTTTAACCGTGGCTCAAAATTACGAGGTCCGTCGCCAATAGCCCTCGTGTTGCTACTAGTGCGACATTAATAAAAAAAAACTAACTAAAAAAACTAAATATATAAAAAATGTACATACCGTAATATATTTAGGATAAGTTTGCTTGTTGAACATTTTTCAGGCTGCTTATTTCTGTGCAAAGTACTTTAGACACAAGTAGTTACGCCTCTTACGTCAATTTTGAGGTATGGTTGGATGACAAGGTCGACACTTCATCTGACTCTACATGCTAACGTGAGGACTTCAAGCCCGACTGATTTAACGTATATCAGTCCCTCTGCACAACAGGTTTTTAGTGCTAGCTTAGATGTCATCCTTGTCACTTGACCGAGGTTCAAAATTGCGAGGTCCGTTGCCAATAGCCTGTGTTGCTTCTAGTGCGATGTTAATTAAAACCAAACAAGCAAACAAGTTTTTAGTGAAAACAAGACTTGAACACGTGGTTCGATTAAATTATTGCAGGTTACGAGCTCAACACTAAGATCACTAGGCTATGGGGGTCACAAACCTAACGTCTCACCTATATTTTTATAAATATGGTTTTAATTAAATGCAACTTTCAGTTTCGTACATGCACTTAATTACATGCTAATGATGTTTGAGGAAACTTTACTACAAGGGGTTTAAAATTTTTCGAAGTGCTTTAATTTTAGTTTAGTTTTTATTAACGTCGCACTAGAAGCAACACGAGGGCTATTGGCGATGGACCTCGTAATTTTGAACCTCGGTCAAGTGACGAGGACGACACCTGAGCTGGTACCTCCCTCCTAACACCCTCCCTCCCTGATTTGACTTCGGTGTCCAACAGATTTAACTTTTATCAGCCACGGCTACACGGCGGGTCTTTAGCGGCCAAGGATCGAACCCGCAACCGAACGAAAACCTTCGAGCTTGAGCTCCTCTACATAAAAAAAAGAGAGAGAGAGAGAGAGAAAATCTTTAATATATTTTTATATTGATTGTATTTCGTAAAAAATACATTCCTTACATCGTTTCCTTTAAGAAAATTTAACAGCATTCTTAGAAGAATATTTTAAATGTCAGTTGAAAAAATTTATATCTTAAGCAGATGCTATCCTCTAGAGAAGAGGATATTTAGTATACATTCTCAATAGGATACTTACATTTTATATAAAGTTCCATTTCACATAGAAATTATAATTTCATTATTTGATGGATAACCGTTGGTTTTCCCGTCTTTAAACTGTTTACACTATTTGGGCTAAATACCATTACTCAAAAGTTTTCACCGTACACTCAGCTCATTTTTCCGTGAATTTCAATTGCATTGTTCTCTCCTGCTTGAAGAAAATAATAATAATAACAAAAACATTACGCAACTCCCTATTGGTGGGAGCATTAATTGAACCATCTATGTTTGCTTGCCTACGCTCAACTTAAAATGGTGAGAGGGTGACAATTATATCGGTGGTTATAATCAGAGAGATGTGCAAGTCGCCCATTGTACATCCTCACCTCTTACCATTTATCTGGTTGCTTCGCAGTTCGATCGGAAGTTGAAAAAAATGGTTCTCAAACATCTACCAGCTTGTCGTTATCCTCTACCCCTAATCTCTCTACTTTCCTCAATTCTATTTCGCTTATATATCACTATCTCTAATTCAATTCACACTACTACTTAAATTCATCTGACTTAATCTTTTCTCATTTCATTTTGATTAGGAAGAAGTAGTAATTTTATTCAATTCCAATTACCAAAACATCTCAAAGGGTGAAGAGAAAATTTCGAATAACCCAACGTCACAACTGTGACGGGTTCAATTCGAAATAAAAATTCTTCATTCTTTAAATTTTAATTTATTACTACACGACGTCACAGAACAGCACAATAAGACGGATATTACAGAACACAAAACATATCACAAACGCTCAACACAAGAGCTTCGAAGAAAACATCACAGTTCTATTCATGTCTGCCACACCCAAAGTTTAACTCGTACTAACGGATCGTATTCATCCGCGCCAATCTTCGGAACTCTTTTCTTCCAGCCAACCGTATCACAGCATTATCGAGAGATGACTCTGTGCTGCCATCTATATTGGGAATGGTTAATTAAGTGATTGAAGTCTTTACAGACTTAAATTCCTCCCCACCTGGAAGAAAACTTTTTCCGAATGTGAAGGGAAAAGTTTTTCACTTAGTGCCTGGAAAGAAACTCAACAAAAGGCATGATTAGTATAAATGTTAAAATTATTTAAATTTGGATTCCGGAAATATTTGACCGATATCCGTACCAGTTCTAACCTAAATAGTGCCTTTACAATGTTATCACAAATAAATTTTACAAAACAAAAAAAAGTAAAGGACGGTTAGACTGATATTAATGAATGACACTGAAATAGAAATAAAAAAAGAATAAATGTAATTACAAAATAAATGAAAATTTAATTTAATACAAAAATGCAAACATTTATTGATACATCAAGACATAAAATTGGAAATAAAAAAACTTAAGTTTAAGGAATTCGACTTAAACTATCGGCATTCCGATGTTCTTTCCCTTTTTATGCATTATTTCCGTTAAGTGTCTTAGATGATCTTCCCATGTTTTTAAAAAGATAGCTACGTCATCTAAGTAAGGAACTGCATATTCTTCACATTTTTTTAATAAAATTACCGTAAGTCTACTAAAATAGTATGGCGCATTCTTCAGCCCGAAAGGCAACCTTAAGGGTCTGAAGGTACAAAAGTTTGTTACAAAAGCAAAATATCTTTGCGCTTGCTTGCTTAATGGTATTTGCCAGTATCCTCTAGTGAGATCCAAAACTGATATATATTTAGCCACTGATACTTTCTCTATCAGTTCTTTGATGTTTGGCAAAGGAAAATATTGCGTTCTGGTCACTTTGTTCAGTATTCTATAATCTATGCAAGGTCTTGCATCTTTTTCTGGAGCTTCCACAAGTATTAATGGAGACGTAAAATCAGACTCTCCAGGTTCGATTATATTCAGTTCCATCATTTTCTCAACGTCTGCTTTTAAGTTATCGTTTTGTCGAGGTGACATACGATAAGGCTTCGCCGAAATTGGTCTTTCGGATTCAAGTTCAATGTCATGTTCAGCCAAATAGGTACATCCAGGTTGATTTGAAAATATGTCTCTATATTTACATAAAAGTTCTTCAAGTTGTTTTCCCTGATTTGGTGATAACTTGGAATTCTTTTTTTTTTTTTTTTTTTTTTTTTTTTTTTTTTTTTTTTTTTTTTTTTTTTTTTTTTTTTTTTTTTTTTTTTTTTTTTTTTTATATAGTACACTTGGTACTGTGGTGCATTACCGTTCTTGTACGCTGATGTATGGCCTGTGCAGTATAGTATCTGTATTTGTACATGCGAGCTATAGTATGCAATGTGGCTTATTTCATTTTGCATTTTAGTACAGGTACATTTACAGGTAGTGATGGTTTTTCAAAAAAAAAAGCATTTTTGGCCTTGGTGGCTGGCGAATAATTTTCCACTAATATAAATAATACATGAAGCATTGGTATAAAGTGAAAGGATTATTATTATATTTCTTTGCAAATATGTCAACTATATTATTACAAATCATAAATTCAAAGCATAATTAAATATCATACAAATTATTTTTTTTATAAACTGTTTTACAATATATTGTTAAGTGAAATTTGTATTTAAACTACTTTTGTAGGAAAACCTTCAAATGATGCAGAGCACTTAGTTATGTTCTATCAATATTTTAACATGATGGAAAATAAACTTCTTTTAGCTCTTTGAATCGGTATAACAGGCAACTGAAACGCGTAAAACTCACTCTAGCTGGTATGTTCAAATTTTATTAGTATGAAATTTAATACATGTGCATATTTAATTTAGCAATCATGACTCATAAATATTTTTCGAATTTATTTTAAATTTATATTGTATTATGAGGAATTTTGAGTAAAAATAGTAATTATAAATTTTGCTTTAAAATAAATTTTCTTTCATTAATGTCTTCTCTCAATTTTTTCAGAAGATGAATGGTTATCAATGAGATTCAATGTATAAATAGTTTGAAATGGATACCAAGACATAGGTTGCCAAACAAGATATAATCTTGTCTGAAAAGAGAATAGAAATGGAGCAAAAAAAGCTGCATACTACACAATTATTATTACAGCTGAAACTTAAAATGATTCAATTTTTTTTTTTTTTTTCGCAATTAATTACAATTCTCAAAGAAATTTACTAGTGAGTACTCCGAATCAATTTCCTTTCAAATTTGAATCTAAAAGAATTTTTTTTATTTTT
>BMAW01099898.1:371899-495513 GCA_019974015.1 Nephila pilipes | reverse complement strand
TATTATGTAAAAATTTTATGATTCCTTGCTTGTACACATGTTTTGATTTCATGGGAATATTTTAATAAATATTTTTGGAGGATGAAAATCTGTTTTGATTTGGTGAATTTTGAATACATAGACAGGACAAAAATTTTAGTTTATTTCAATCAAATTTACTTTATAGTGTTGTAATTTGTTTTCTCTGACTAATTTAACAAAAGGAAAGTTGTTAGATTGGCTGAAGAGAATTAGATATAAGAATTACTTAATTCCTGTTAATATAATCTTCATAATTGAAAGAAAAATGTGTTAAATTGAAATTTATTGAGGAGAACAAAAAGTTGGAAATTCAAGAGTGAAAATCTCCTTAATTACAGCATTCATAAACCTTTTTTTTTTAAGTTTGTTTTATCAGGTCTAAGTCCTTTATCAAACTCATTTAAACAATTTATTTACTGTCAGTGAATAAAATTGTATTTACTTATTTACTCATGTGTATGTGCTTATAATTGTTGTTTCTTTATTTTCTTACTTCATTTTGTTTATAATTAAATTTCTTGTGTGTAGGGAGTTAAATAAAATTTATTCAATTTATATAAAATGCATAAATGAAAAGTCTGAAATCAAAAAGCATGTCCAAACGACTATTCATTTAATAAAATAACAGGACGACTTACAGCAGATTATGGAATATTACAATTACTATTTATTAGAACACACACATATCCAATAATGATTTAGTGATGTTCTTACTGCCAGTAGAAAAAATACTCATGAAACTAACACTTAAAGAACGACAACAAAACATCCATTAAAAGAGCTGTCATTTATGTCACAAGATATATAACAATGCTACTGCTTGTCATATTTTGAAGATTCAACAAATCTCTTAAACAATATTATTACATTAATTTATGGGAGGTGGATGGAATTCATGTCAAGCATCTTAGATGTATAATATTTATATAAATATAATTTAAAAAACAATTATACATAAGCATAATTGCATTTATCAACATGCTATATTTTAAACTTGAATTAAAGATTAGTAAATAAATAGTAGCACTTTTTTTCTTAGATTCAAAAAATTTAAATTTATAAAATTTCTGGCAAAACATTTCAAAAAAAAAGAAGAAAGATGTACTGGTGTTTGTAAATTCCAATAATTTTCATCATATTCAATTATTTAACAATGGAAATCTTTGGCTGTGCATGTGACAAAAAGACATTTATTAAGCTAACACATTTCCATTTGACCTCGAACTTGATTAAAATTGACATGATTTTTTTTTTAAATTTTAGGTTATCTAAAAAAAAATTTTTTTTCATGGGAATATGATCCACAGTTCATTATATAAATCAGGAAATTAACAAAAACACACTACTGGTGTTTTTTTGGAACATGTTATGATTTATGAAATATAATACATGACATTATGGATTTAATATACTAGTTGAATTTCTATAAATTATAAATACAGTAATTGGTTAAACTTTAATTAGCATAAAATTAACATATTTATATAAGAATTTTTTAAATAAATACAAGAAAAGAATTTAGATTCAATCTGTACACATAATTTGGCAAATAAGTCAACTAATAAATTTAATACAACCAAAATTAACTAAATACAAACATAAAACATATTTTCAAAGTATGCATGAATGCTTTTGCTGATATAAAATAATTTGGATTTGAAATGTCAAACAATTCAGCAATTGTTTGTGAATTAGCGTGAAAGTTAATAAAAAGCACTTTATTTTGAATATTTGATATGTACAATCAATTCAGCATGTAAATAAATTACTCTTAATTAACAATAAACAAAAATATAAAGCCTTTCCCGAAAACACTCATAATTACTTTTCCTTTGATAAAGAAGAATGTCAGAATAAATAAAATGTATACCAATACAGTAATTATATTCCTAATTCAGCACATTACAAGAAAAAATCAAATATGATACATCATAGCAAATACGTTACTAAGCAAAACGGCTCCACCTAAATATACTATCGGTCGCCAAAAATCGCGATAAAGCAAGCAATTATGTTAACCTTTCCAAAAAATACAAAGTATTTTAGCATAAATAAAGAAATAAAAATCGAAAAAATCCTCAGATCTGAAATCTATATAACACCTTTTTTCAATAGAGTTCAAAAAAGTTTCAAAAATTTGAGTCAAAAATGTACAAAACTTAGTTAAATTTCGTTGATTTCCCATTGATCAAGAAAGACCGGAAGTCGGGAAGGTTTGCGCGCGAGTTTGGTTCATTGTTGTTGTTTACAAAGTCGAACTTGTCCATAAACCCATCTCATCATTCTTTTCATCAAACTTAGGGGTAATTTGAGTTAGCTGTATTTTCGGTCCAAGATCGATTCTTCTTCCTGACTCATCATTTAGTGACTGATTCTTCTGTGATAATTCTAATTTTTTCATCTCTAATTCATGCTGTTTCTCTTCCCTATCGATTTGCTCCTGTTTCTCTTCCCTATCGATTCGCTCCTGTTCTTTTCTATCACTAATGACTCTGTCAAGAATTATTTTAACTTCTTCTTCTACATACAACTGACTATTCAGAATTAATTTCTTTATTTCGGCAACTTTACTAGAAGGATTTACTTCAACCCCTATTTCCTCACAAATTTCCAATAAATCAAGTTTATTACCTTTGGCTAAATACGCCATGATTTAGGGAAAGAAGATCGAAATACTCAAAAAAAAAAAAAAAATTCAAACTAACTTATTTTATATAAATCGAATTTTCAATTCAAAATGAAAAAGTTATGCATAAGTTTTGTAACTCTTAAATTAGCACAGACATATGTAGCACTTTACAAATCAATAATATAAATTTTTTTGGAAAATTATAAACATTTCAAAATTCACTAAGCTTTATCAAAATATGACATTCTATAAAAAGTTCAAAATAAACAAAATTCAAATATGTTACTGTACTATCCAAAACGAAACTAAATGCAAAAAATAATTTAAATGTTTTAATAACCTCTTCACAAGTCATATAATAGATATATTTATCATACTTAAAGAACACAATAATAAGAAGAAAAAATATTTTCCAACTTTTGGTTTTTATCAATACTTTCTTATTATGAAGGTTAAAAATAAATTGTTCACATCGAAAGAAAATCTTACGAAACACTTTTCAATTCACAAAAACTAATGTTATCTCAATAAATCTTTCAAAACAAATAAATCTGAATCACAAATTCTAAATAAATCTTACAATACTACTCAATAAATAATCAAACGATTCCTCTTTATAACAAACAAAAACTCAATTTCCTCAACTATTAATTCTAAAGGAAAATTCAAATCTTAACTACCATTTCAAAAGGAAGTTAATTGAAAATAAAATTCTAATTCAGAACAAAATAAGCAGTTAACTTTTGCTTTAAGTAACAAGAACACACAATTCACTTTCGTTTTCAAATTCAACAACAAGAACCAAAAAATGCAGATATTTAAACAAAATATTCCAACCCAAAATTTAATACAAAATATGAATTTAGAATTATTTCGTTTTAACCTAAAATAAATGCAAATTCTCTTAAATAATATATACTTTTAAACAACAATAAATGCAAAAGTCAAACACTATATTCAAAATTACATTCAACTTTCGTTTTCCAACAAATTCTTATGATAAATGGAAATTCTTAAACAATCAATTCAAAACCCAGCTATTAATACAAAAAGTGAGTAGTAAAATTGATTAAAATACACTTTCGTTTTTGATCAAATCCTTGATATGCCATAAACAAATTATTCAAACCCAAAAATTAATACAAATTATGAGTCAAGAATTTAATTTAATCATAGGCACTATTCAGATAGAAATGGTACTTACCGATCTTCATTATTTTGGTAGAAGGACTGATTTTAATTCGTCCCATTCGCTGCCACCATTTTACTATTCTGTGACGGGTTCAATTCGAAATAAAAATTCTTCATTCTTTAAATTTTAATTTATTACTACACGACGTCACAGAACAGCACAATAAGACGGATATTACAGAACACAAAACATATCACAAACGCTCAACACAAGAGCTTCGAAGAAAACATCACAGTTCTATTCATGTCTGCCACACCCAAAGTTCAACTCGTACTAACGGATCGTATTCATCCGCGCCAATCTTCGGAACTCTTTTCTTCCAGCCAACCGTATCACAGCATTATCGAGAGGCGACTATGTGCTGCCATCTATATTAGGAATGGTTAATTAAGTGATTGAAGTCTTTACACAACATGATAACTTTTTCTTAAGAATATCTAATTGAAAAAAAAGTTAATCGCAGGATACTGAGAAGTAAGGACCTGAACACGGAACCGTCGTACCGACTATTATTACTGATTTGAAATCGGTTGGTAATTAAAAGATAAGTGAATATTTGTAAATGAATCTTTAGGTTTTGACGGAGTTGTTACTACTTTCACAGACGTGATAATAATCATATTGTATTTTGATAAATATAAGCATCTTATAAAAAATAGTTTGATCATCTGAACTGACTCTAGCACAGGCCTGGGCAGCTCGTGGGCTGCATGTGGCCCACCAAGTGTCAATCTGTGGCCTTCAAACTGGATTATCAAAAAGAACTTTCCAACGTGAGTCGTTCGTATATTTCTTTACTATGGAAATATCTCGGGTACACTGACTCAACTATAAGCGCAATTTTTCTTCTATACATTTTTGTTCAGAAACAATTACAAAGTTGGGCTCATTTTAAAAAGTGTGCGGGCAGTTTTGCATGAATAGGGAGAGGCACAATATATATAACCAACCAGCAAACCTACTGAAGAGCGTGGGTAAGCATTACTAGTCTATGGGAGAGAATGGGACGCGTGGATCGTGTGAAATAGCAGCAGCTAGTCTGTCTGCAGCAAATCTAATGTTGTTGATCCAGAAACATATAATTCCACAAAGACTGACTGCTCAGTGTCTTTTGATTGCAGATTGTTTAACACCAGCATTGCGTTGTAACAATAGGGCAGTTTTTTTAAATTATATTTCCTACAAATAAATTTAATTCAATAAAATATAAATTACCTTAATTAATCCCAGAATGTTCTTGATTTCTCTAATGGATTTCGAGAGGATTAGTTGTTTCCGACGACATCGCATAGAGTGACAAAGCTTCTTGATGGTCTCTTGCGGTATTGCTTGCCAAATTTGCTTCAATTGTTGGGTCAAGTCATCAGCATTCCTTGGTAGATGCAGTCGCCTTCCTATCACATCCCAGACATGCTCGATTGGAGAAAGATCTGGCTGGCCAAGGTGGAGTTTCTCAAGCTGTAAGACAATTCATAGCAATACGTGCCGTATGTGGTCTGGCATTATCTTGCTGAAAAATAAGGCCAGGGTACTGAAAAATGAACGGTAGCAAAACAGGTCTCAGAATATCGTCGACTTTCCGTTGTGCTATAAGTGTGCCTCTAATGACGACCAAAGGGGCCCGGCTATCAAGGGAGATGGCACACCTGACCCTAATTCCTGGTTGAGGGCCTGTGTGGCGTGCAATAGTGAAAGCAGGATCGGCACGCTGCTCTGGGCGTCTCCAGACACGTCTTCGATGATCGTCAGGACACAGTTAGAAGCGGGATTCGTCGCTAAACACTAAACGTCCCTAGTCAGCATCATTAATTCATCAGCTAAACACCACTGTAATCTGCCTCTACAGTATGCAGGCGTGAGTGACAGGTGATGTAGCGGTTGGTACGAGCGTAGAATTCACTCTATCAGCCGTCTGTGAATAGTTATGGTGGACCATTCACAGACGGCTGTGAATGGACTCGTGTGCGGGTCAACCTTCTGATGGTTGATAACGATGAATCAGGAGCTGTGACAGATCATCTGACAATCGCTGTGTCCTCCCAATTTGCTTTGGCCCTATGTCGACCACTACCATCATGACGCTGAAATCTACCATTGTCCACCCATTCTTGCCAGCATCTTCTTTTCACCGCATCACTTCGATCCGTATGACGAGCGATTCTCCGATTTGCCCAACCTGCCTCTTTCAATCTAATTTAATTTCTTTCAAATTCTGACAGTTTTTCGTTAAGAGCTCGAATCCTGCGGCGATGCATTTTTTCAGTCGTTGAAATGTTTCCTAGATTGCAATGCACCAGAAAATTTGACCATCCGTTTCTAAAAATCGCATTTTATGTACACCTGCTGAGTGCGCAGTTCCGATGCGCTGTAACTCCCCCTATTAATTCATTGGATACCAAATTTTAATCATTTGCATATTCGGTCCAAATGCCTCTGCATACGAATTTTCCTTCTTGGTGCGTCGTTTTTTTTTTGTTATAGAGTGTGTATGTATGAATGTGTATATATATATATATATATATATATATATATATATATACACACATATATTATATGTATATATATATATATGAAAATATCTTAAAAATTAATTAATATAAAAAAATTGATTTTCGAAATGCATTGTTGTTTAATCATTGTTTCTGAGACAGAGAGGCAACAATTAACTACCCATAAGGTTGGAGACACAGCTCCGCCACTCAATTATATCAGAAGAGCGTAGAAGATGGAGCATTTTCACCGTGAATGTTAATTTATGATGGGTTTTCTTGGGATATTTCCAAATCACATTGGATCACATGGGTAATTCACGGGGTTATAAAATGAAGAAATTCCGGTGAATTTCCCTGACGCCTATCAGTCTAATAGGGATTATTTCTGACAAATTTATGATTACGTTAATGTGGATTCAATAGATTTTATGAGTGTGTGATCTAATAAATAAAAGGAAAATTTAAAATTGGATCGTGAAATACAGGAACGAGAATTACAGAATGGGAAAATTTTTATATTTAAATTGCTCAAAAAGTTAGGGAAGCACATGGATTTAACGAAATTGAGCAAATATTTCTTCTAATAATTAACGTAAAACAAAACAAAACATAGTCTTAAGTGCAACAGAAAACAGAAGAAGAAAACTTCATTATCAAATCAACTTTCATGACGTCAAAAACCAGAAAAAGATATAAGTGCAGAGATCGTGATTTCATTGAAGCTGCTGTTTTTCGTTGTAACAGAGGTGAAATTCACCCTTTCCGCTGTTGTTTTGAGTAAAGGTGATCGTAAAATGTTACGACAACGTGATCTACTAGATCCATGGCTTGGCTTATTATCGGGGGACTAGAATCCGGGCAAACACAAAGAACTGTAGCGTACGCTGTTGAAGTGGCAAGAAGTATCACTGCGAGACTGTGGAATCGATTACAAGAAACAGGGCATGTTTAACGTTAGCCAGTACAAGATTGTCCACATGCTCCCTCACCATATAACGACCGATATATCCTGTTAACAGATCGTCGAGACAGAACAACTAATGCGTCGCACTTTTAGACAGTTTCTTTTGGCAACAGGATGAAGGGTCTCAAGCCAAACAATCCGAAAAAGGCTTCATGCGGGTGGTCTGCATTCACGTAAACTAAGGTTAATATTCTGTTGACAGCAAGATACCGTGCGGCCTGCACAAAATGGGCTGCTGAACATCGAGATTGGATGTAAAGTGATTGGATTCAAGTGCCGTTTACAGGCGAGTCTCAATTCAGTTTAAGTATGACACCAGACATGTTATGGTAAGGTAAGAAAGGAGCATTTGAAATAATCCTATATTCATTCGGGAAAGATAATATTACAGACGAGGTGGTTTGATGGTATGGACTGGAATCAGCATAGGCAGACGTGCTAAATTGCATATCATTCGGAATGGCAATTTCCCGACTTAAAGGTATGTAGAGGAGATCCTGAAACTCTATGTCGTACCTTACCCTATGGCCATCGGTGATTCATTTATTTTAATACAAGATAATGGCAGTCCCCATACAACTCGTCTTGTGGAGAACTTTCTTGAAGCTGAAACAATGCAGCGTATCAAGTGCCCACCATCTCTTCTGATCTTAATCCAATCGAGCATGGTTGGGACATACACGGACGATGCTTTGCTGAGAAGAACAAGGCCTTCTGTTACTGCCCAAGACTTGGAGATCGTACTTCTTCAAGAGTGGAACAATATTCTCCAAAGTCTAATTGATATCCTCATCGCATCCATGCAAAACAGATGTGTGGTAGTCTTAGCAGTTCGAGGGAACCACACACCATATTAAATATCCAGTATTATTTCCAAACGATCAGTTTTTTGTCATTTACGTGTAGCAAAATTGTTGCTCTGAAGCATCATTTCATGCTCTTTATACCATTCCAAAGAATTAAAGTTCCCATGCAATTGCTTTTTGCTTCTTTTTTCTACACTTTGTTTTGTTACACTTGTATTCTCCATTTTATGCCCATGCAGGGCTAACGCGCAACGGGTTTTTCATTTTTTTGCTTGCTCCCCTAATTTTTTTGAGTAGTGTACATATATTACGCTGCCCGCCGGAATCAAATGTGTTTCTAAAGTGGTCCGCCAAGTCTTTTGGGTTGGGCAGGCTTGCTGTAGAATGTGTGAACTTGAGAAGGCATTAGTGACTCGCGATGGTATAATTAAGTGAAGGAAATGCTCCTAGGGCGTTACAAGGAAAAGAAGAAATCTGTACAATTACTACATTAAAAAATGTCGGCATAATGGCCTAAGACGATTCTTCTTAAGTAGTCTGACGTAGTAAAACCAAAAAGGGCACTAATTTTGAAAGGAAAATTATAGGAAATAATATTATATCTTTGAGATATAAATCTCATCTTTTTCTTTTTTTTGTGTGGAAGTTGCAGACTTTTGAATGAATGGCACACATTGTAAAATAGGGAAGTAGATCTCTCGTAGATTATCGATACAATTGTAATGCTAAACACATTTGTACTAATTTATGAGCACTTTAAGGGAAGACATGCTATTTATACCAATCTTTATAATTATCCCAGAAGAAGCACCAACTAAATTCGCCACGTTCATTTGGTTTTCACTTAAAATAGTAAGTCCATATAAAAGTTAGAAATATTCAAATAATATGTAATTTTTTCATTTTATACATAACAAAAATTGCATATCTAGTTGGCTTTGAAATATACGTAAAAAAGGGAGGAACCCCACAGCGATCGACGGGAAAAAAAGTCTAAAATATCATAAATTTCCCCCACATACAAACAATCATCAACATTATATATATATATATATATATATATATATATATATATATATATATATGCATTAAAAAAATAAAATATTAAAATTTGAAAAACATTAAAAATTTAAAAATATTACATTTACAATATTTTAAAATTTTTACTACAGCACATATCTAACATTGATAATACTACTAATTAAACATCTTTACTATATTTCTAAGAGAAAAAGATCTCAGAGTATTCTTTCACATTCTTATGAAACGTAGCTCCCAATTTCAACTCCGAGTTATAAAGACGTAAGCATTCACGTTCTGACTTCAAGACTTGGGTTCAATTCAAGGCTTCATTTTCCGTCTAATACGTATTTGCTTTTTTCACTAATTTCGATTCACTTAAAAACTGTTCTTTTCTTCTCTTATTCTTTACCTTTAAATAATTTTTTTTTAAAAAAAATTTAATAATTTCTTTTTATGTTTTTTTAATATTTTTTAACTACTAATAATGAAGCAATTTTTTGTTTTTTTACGGTTCTCGAACGAAGCGTCGCAAGATTACGATTCTTGAACCATTTAGAGGGCCCAAGTTTTTTAAGAAGACTGAAATTGCTTTCGGAGTAGAAATTAATCAGCGAATCGTTGAATTTTTGAAAATAGCTTTGAACAGCGCAAACCAGATTTTTGAAAAAGTTCTGTCTAGAAACTCATCAATCTAAACGACGTGGTATTCATACGGTGTACGGAATGAATATTTTTCCTTCTTTGAAAAACGATCGAGATAAAAATATCACACACACGCGATTAATGAGAGTTTTTAGTTAATTGCGCAACCAATGAGCGAGGTTATTTTTTTAAAATTTCTGCTCCTCTACACATAACTTCAGTTTATGTAATGTTATATGACGTCCTGATCGAAGCCTCTGACTATTTATTATTCTTCAAGGATTTTCTTACAGATAATTGTATTTATTCATTCCTCATAAAAATGTTATACCTAAACACTTTTGTAAATTTTTTGTTGCGCTTTATTTTAAAAATTCCCCCGTATGGAAACGTGTACTCCAACTAGTATGAAACAAATAACAAAACCATATAAAGAAAAGAAATAAATGGATGATAATTGGATGATATGTGATAATTGGATGGGATTATTCAATTGAAGTTTCATTATTTTGCGAAACGTTGATGCATAATGTTAGTAATGGAAAAAAATTAAATTGACCTTGCTAATTTCATTGAAACTTTGATTAACAACTTTAGTAATGAACAAAAAAAATGAAATTGTCCTAGCTAATATAATTTTAATGTGTGCTAACAATTTTTTTTTTTTTTTTTTTTTTTGTTCTATTAAGTTCTTAAAAAGTAGAATTATTCAAAATGAATATTGATTAGCATATACCTAAGTATTTTTATTTTCAGAAATCAAACATTCTAAAGCATTAAATCGTTACCAATGTCAACAACAAAAGAAAAAAAAGTAATAAAAACAAATAATTTTGTTTTAAAAATCAATAGTTAAATTAAATATTAAAATGAGAGCTAACTATGAATTATTACGGACAATAATATTTTGTAATATAAAAAAAAATCAGACAACAAAATATTAAATTAAATATATCTTAGCAATGCAATTATACCTTGAGCAAACTAAATGTAATTACTGTAATCATAAGGAACTATGATGTTAATCTTTTGAACCTAATACCAGATTACCATCTTTTTATGCCCAAACATTTTTGATGACATAATTTTGTCAAAGCTATAACACGTTAGTATATGTAAATAAAAGTTTTATATAACTAATAAAATATATCTAAAAATAAAAATATACATATTGTAAAATTTCGATTCCGTAAAAAGTTTGCAATTCGTGATTCAAGAGATTACGAGTGATTTTTGTAGCTGAAATAATTTAGTCTGTTAAAACAATTACCTCTTTAACATTTAGTTTATTCGTTCTATTACACTTTTTTCAAAAACTCGCAGAATCTTACACGAACTATGAATACAGATGTGACAGTAAATTATTTCCTTAAGTTTTCAAGGAGCAAATAACCTGTTAAAGTTCATCAAAGCTTAATTGCCCATTAGTGGAAGCTTTTAGAAAGCAATTAGAGCATGCTGTTGTTTGTGAACCAAATTATTTTTCTATATTACTATTTTTTTTTCCATTTCCATAGCTGAAATTTTCAAAATACACAGGATTTAGACCAGGACAGCTCCACTTTTATATCGACAAAAACGGTGAGTATTTTCGAACACTGTTTTAATTTAAAATTAATATGGTTATACATATTTGGGATTCTTAAATTAATCAGTTTTTTTTTTTAACTGAAAGAATTGAGCAGTTTTCTTGCATTACATCAATGGGATGTAATTGCGGAAAAGCTGCATTACTTCGGCTCAGCATCAAGACAGATAATTAGTCAATTCTGTTTGTCTGCGGGATATTTATACCCTGGCGATTCTGTTTATGAAGTTCTTCGTCAATGTATTGTTAATAGTTCACGCATCCTATACCTGTGTATTAAGCATTTGTGGGAGGTCTGGGAACAATTTTGATGGTATGTAAATAATCTTCTTTTTTTTTTTTTGATAAGTTTGTGACGAAAATGATTAGAAAATTAGACGTGATCAGGTTAATTAGATGATGATAAAAATGAAGTGACTGAGATATAATGATGTATAAATGATGTAGAATTAATAGAAAAGGAAGGGAGATAGGCAATAACAACTATCTGTGCGTCAGATAATATATATTCAGATTGAAATTCTTCTGTTTTGTGGATTGAAGATAGTTCCACCAAAAATATTAAGCTACGAAGAAGTACTCTTGAAGAGAGTTGTGGAATTAAGAACGAGTGAATGGTAAGATAATATTTCTTATTAAAATTACAAATTAGGATTGTGAGTTAGGTCGGGATCCTAGAGAAAGCGACATTAGATATATTCTACAGTGATAATAAATAATGAATTGTTTTGTTCTTGCGTGTCTTCAGTAGGAATTAAGTAGTTTTTGATTAATATATTAGATTAAAATATGGCACAAGGGCAGATGTCTCAAGTTGAATATTTTTTAACCCTTTAGCGACGGCAGGTGCAAACGCGCGTCCGGATCCTGCTGTCTTTTTCGCCAGCGTCTCTCTGGGGCCTGAGGGTTTTCCGCTACTAAGCCTAAAAATACGAAATTACGGAAAGACAAACGCGTTATTTAAATATTATCGACATAGTAATAAAAATATACTACAGTTTCACTTTTATTACGCTCAGAGTTTGTTTCAGAATCATTATTTGAATTAATTTGCATCTTTTTTTTTTTTTTTTTGTAAATTCAGCTTCAGTTAAAAATGCTCGACGCTTCGACAAAGCGGTATAGCGCGGATTTGTGCCACCCAATGTTAACCCTTAATTTTCCACCCTTTCTAAATTTTCAACCCCTCTATATAAATAAAAATAATAATATTACTAAAATATTGCGGGGCATAAAATTAAATTATAGTTTAATGCGTTGAAATGAATAAATAGCATTCTTCATGGGTAGCATCGCAAAACCATTGAAAAGTTGAAGTATAAACAAAGTATTTACCGATCGTATATAGCAAATAAATTTGAGTCTACAATAACTAGCAAATATAGGTACATGCAAAATTTATCAAAGTATAAAGTAAACAATACCACCGCTGCACCACTATTCTAAACAACAACAAAAATTGAAGTAATTAAATGTCACATGCTCACCATCACGTTTATGAGTTGTTTAAAGAGTAATTCAAAAATCAAAACGGTTACACTAATTGCATTTGTTGTATGTAAACAGCGGATCGCGGTTAGCCGCGTCCTTTTTGGAATTCAAAAAGTGAAATTTATCCTCATTTTCAATAAAATATTTGACAAGCTTTTATTTGACTTTACTTAAATGTAAATATATTTATTAGCAGCAAATCTCACAAATCTATTCTGAACCACTTCCACTTGTCCAATTGCCTTGAAATTCTGCATAAGTTCCTATGTTGTCCCGATGACAATACAGTTATCTGAACTAATGACTATGATCTGATGCTGCAGACAAGATTCGCTTGGCCTCTCCTTGCCACAACCCCCACATCCCACCTGGGAATATGGTTGTGTCCCCCCCCAACACTGTAAGCCTATGGATTATCAATAGATTGAGATTAATGCTATTAAATTTATAAATATAAATAAGTAGGTGTGAACAATTAATAATATGTAGCTATATTTACTTTTGTATCGTGTACTTATCTTTGAGTACATCTAGCATAAAATACACTGCATTTGTGACTTTACATATTTGCTGAATGTATGAATATACTCGAATGAACATTTTATTCAAAACACTCAACGCAATTATAATTTCAAAAATTGAATTTAATAAAATTATAAAATATTTGAATTTTATGACTCAAATTATCCGTGATTGTTTTACAAATATCGTGTAATGCTTTAAATTTATGAGTGTTTGCTGTAGAAAAAAAAAGTAAGCCCACTGCATAGAAAATAACTTCATTTCATAATTTGGAATATATGTGCAACGGGAATACTTTTGTTTCTGAGGAGAGTGTATTTAGAATCCAAAAAATTATATTTTGTGAAAAATGCAGGTATAAATATTTTTGTGTATGGCGCGACATGTTTGTAAATAGTTTTAAAACACAATTTTCGAACGTTCTATTTGTCAAATTCTCATACCCGCCATAAAGCGGGGCTGTTGTACGTTGAATCCGGTCGAAGTCCCGAGTCCTCCAGTTATCGTCGAATTTTGGAGAGGTAAGCCCTAGCTCAATGGACTAAATTCACAGAATCACGTGATATATATCATAAGCAAACCGGCATGATCTGTGTTTACATAGGATTTCCTTATATGTAAGTCGTATATATGTTGTATATCCACACTTTATTTCGATTAATGTATTTAATATCATATTTCTTACATTATTCAGTTATTTATATTCTACAGGAAATAATATGAGTATAATTTTATGTATATAAAGTCTTATTCTTGTTTAATAGTTAAAATATCGTTCGGTATACTAAACCTATTTGAACTTGCTTCCCGCGCTCGTTTGTATATTTCCGATATAAGCTTTAAATTATTTTCTGCTTTAAAAAGATACATTTTCGAACTGCTAATAGCTATTGAGTTAGTTTCTCCTTTTTGTTTTGATTAAGATTATTTTATATTTCAAATGATTTCATTTATAAATATTGTTATGGTATTTATCAATTTCGACGGCGGAAATCTCGCCAAGCACACTTCATTTGCGAAAACACACAGTATACACATATTCAGTTCGGCATCGGTTGTATCATGTTTGGTGACTTTATCGCTTGCGCGGACGAAATGAAAAATTACCTTAAATTTTAAAGAAGATCAGTAAAAACACTTTTTTAAATACTAGAAAATGCAATTAAATTAGGATGCTTTCATAATTATAACATAATATCTGCATGCAAACTAAATAAATTTGCTGCAATTATTTCAGCTCTTTGATAGAAGAATGATTCAATACCTTTATACTGCAGCAATCCAAAACTCCGAATTTTGCATTTATTTAGGTGAAAAATATATAAAACAAAGTTTTCTGATATTTTCTTATTAAATTGAAAAGTAGTATATTTAGTAAAATGTAAGTTACTTATACTTATGAAGCATATCACATTTCATAAACGCAGTGCAAAACTTGTAGTGCAAAACGCAGTGTAGACTTGTTTACATCGGCGAATATCACGTGGTAAAGTTATCATGTGATCATGACGTCACATGAATTTAGTCCATTGTCATCTTCGTCACATGACCAAAAATATGAGGTCCATGACACTAGCCTTCATTTTGCATCTCAGTGCGATGTTAATAAGCAATCAAAATAAAATTCTCTTAAATAATACACCTACGAAATTAGCGATGCGCCTTCTATTTTTGAACTGCTAAGTCAAAAAGTGCAAGACATTTGGCGCCTCAGTTACCTTAAATTATCTTCCTTAGCAGATAAACTGTCCCTTGTGATTGTGGCCGTTGTAGCCTAGTGGTAAATGTCGCGGACAAACGAATTGTGGGTTCGAATTGTGTGTTTTTGATGAATTGTGGGCTCGAGTCGTGATATCACTGAATACCATGCAGCTGGGCTAAGAAAACCTTAAATCTGGTCGAGGTCCCAAGTCCTCCCGTTGTGTAGTGCGGAAGTTTGGAGAAGGAGATGCCAGCTCAGGTGTCGTCTTCGTCACTTGACCGAGGCTGAACATGACAAACCGTCTCCAATAGACATCATGTTTCTCACAGTGCGACGTCAATAAGCAATAAAATTATAGCCAGTTCTTCACTGAAATGAAGAGATGAAAATCATTCGACGTTAAGTCAGGGCTTATACGCCAGGTGCTTAAATTCATCGCGTTTAAACTGCTCCAGAAGCTGTTGGGTTTCACAGCAGCACTGCGCATCATTCGTGCTAAACACTCCATCACTCATGAAGTGTTCACGTGTAATGGCTCATTCTTCGGTGAATTTAAGCTGCCTTTTCCCCATCAACTTGAAAAAGGAGTATAACTCTACGCAACTCGCACGTGGCGAGAGCATGAATTGTGCAACACGTGTTTACAAATAATCCATTGCTGAGGACACGGAAGTGGGAATAAAGCGTTTTCTTTTAAAATTATTCCATCCCAACTTTCGCGTGGGGACTTTTTTTTTTAAATATAAACTGCGCCGAATTCCGAAGCTGTAAGTCACAAGTTTAATAATAGCAAAAATATTCTTTTGCACAAGTAACTAAATGCTGGGGAAAAAACGCGTTAATTTCAATCCTGTAAGTATAAACAAAGAATGATATAACAGATTCACAATATCTCTACTGATATATTCACGACGTATCTAAGAGATCTATTGCTCATTTTAGTAATTAATAAAATAATTTGTTTAGTATATTTTTTAAATACTCACACACACAGTAAAAATAGCCTAAAAACGAAGAGGATTACTTCCTTTTTTAGAAACCGTATATGAAGTACTTTTTAAACACTATGAAATACCACATAGATATCTGTATAACTAGTAAGCTAGACAAGCTTTCTAAGGATATTATTTGCATATTACAATGTCTAATTCAGTTGAAATTTTGCTCTCACGCGATAATTACTTCATATAATTATTTTTATAAAATGTAATTACTTTTTTACTATTAAATTTCGAGACTAAAACGAATTTTTTAATCATATGTAAGTAAAAATACATTTTTAAATCAAGCTTGCCTTTAAAGAAGGATTAAAATGTTTAAAAATAATTTTTCTAGAAATCTAAAATAACATATAATTTATAAAAGCTTGAGGCGTTAATGTTTCTTTTTTTTTTTAAATCTCAAATATAAGTAATTACCTGCATTAAAATATTTTTATCCTTTTAGTGCATCTTTTCAGATAAACTTGATAAAAAAAGTTTTAACATATATTTTCCTATTCACTATACTTTCCACATAATAAAGCTAATTAACGTATGTCACGGTTCTTTCATAAGTCGAGGTTCTCATATGAAACATTGCTGTAAAGTTAATAAAGGCGCCAGAGATTAGTTAAAATGAAACGTATGTGAATTTGAGAAACCGTTACAGAGTGAGTAATACCAAGAGCATTTTTTTTTAAAATAAATACTTTTTTTATTATTGCAGATGCAGCGCTACTGCCACCATTCCATTCAGGTGCACTGAGTACCTACATCAGTTGGTTAATCACAGACAACAGCATGGAAACATTTGTCCATGTTTACGTTTGTTTGTGTGCTTTTAAAATGCCTCACCCAATTGAAAATGCCACCAATTGTGAAATACGCACTGTGATTCGTTTTCTGCATGCTAAGCACGCAAACACTGCCAAAATTCATCAGCAAATTAAGGAAGCGTGAGGACAAGTGACTCATGTGACACCGGAAACAAAACAGAAATCCACAAAAGGGAGACATTCAACACCACCCAAAAAAGTGATATTCAGGGAAACAATTTCAGCATCCAAAATCATGTGCATTATGTTTTGGGATTGGCAGAGGGTGTTATTTGTCAATTCTCAGCCTCGAAAGTGCCGCAATAAATTCCGAGACATATTGTGACATCTTAACTAAACTGCGTCGTGCAATCCATAACAAAAGGCGGGGTAGACTCAGTAAAGGGATTATTTTGCTGCATGACAATGCACGTCCACACGTGACTCGTCGAGCCCAAGATCTCATCGTATTATATGGCTGGAAATCACATGATTCCCCTCAGTATATCCTTGACCTGGCTTCTCATAGCTACAACTTGTTCCTTCACTTGAAAAAGCATTTAGGCTGTCAGCACCATGACGCCAATGATGATGTCAAAACTATCTTGCTACAGTAGTTAGCCCTTCTGGTGACATGAGGAAAGAATACAGAAGCTGGTTGTACGATGTGATACATGACTTAATAGTGGAGTTAATTATGTTGAATAGTAAATTAAGTTACAGGGGGGTGAGGCTTTCTTATAAAAATTGTGGAAAAAACTGCACTTGTTTTTATAAAGTATAGAAATAATACTTACTTAAAAGCATGCTCATGTTTTTTTTTTACTTATTTATTATTTAATTTATTGAAATAACTTACAGCACAGTTTGTCTTGCAGCTCACGATGGATGCAGTGGAATTATCTTATGACGTTTACGAAACTTTTGATTCGCATGCAGATCTCCCACCTATTATTTTAATTCACGGCATGTTTTGGAACAAATACATGTTTAAGGAACTGGCGGAGAAACTTTGCTCTGGAACAAAAAGAAGGGTAAAGTAGTTTCTATTTATTTTGTGGATTATATTTTTTGCCGTTAATCATCATCATTTTAAAATGTTTTTATATTTATGTTCTATTTTAGTTCGTGCTTGAGTAGGCCAAAGAAAAATAATCAATAAAGCCTAAAATATACAATATTTATCTAAATGAAAGACTTCAGAATCACAGCAGGATTTAAAAGTCCTATTAGAAAAATATTTAATTAAACAAGAAAAAAAAGAGGGTTCGACTCAGAAAATTTAACCATGACATTAGTAAAATATTCTAAGCATGCATAAAAAATATGAGAGATATATCTTTATAATTAATCAGAAATCCAGGGCTTAGAAAATAACTAGTAAAGCTTTTTCTTTAAAATGACAGCTTTGAACTGTGTGTAAGCAGCTAAATAGCTATGTTACTCCTCATCGTTCAAAATGATCCTTTGCTATCATCTAGTTTTGGTAAATAAAGGCTTAAAATACGAGAACTTTAAAAACCAAATGGAATCTTAATGCAAATTTACATTCCATTCACTGATTTTCCTGAAAGGACTTTAAAGTCCAGTTTAGAAATAGAGGGTTAAAAGTAACCATAGAAGTTAAAATTCAAATTTTTGATAGGAGTTTATGTCCGAGCCCCTAACCCTATCACTAATGTTCAATTCTAACGGTTTTGTAGATTTTTTCGTGATACATTTGCCTGTAATGAAAGCACTTAGTCTAAGCAATACTGATTTGAATACTTGTATAATAACAGATTAAGACTAAGCTTACAAGGCATACGGCATAATCACACAGCAACTGCATAAGGAGTTTAGAATCTGGGTGGTTATAAATATATATAGGAAAACAATAATCAACTTAGATTGACCACCGACTGAAGTCGGTGTCGTCAGTACCCCCCTCAAAAATGTGGCCGCACGTGGTGACAGACCAAAGAACATCTTGCTAGCCACGCGTGAATGATTTGTAAAATACTTCTCAATGTTTCTTGATACAATGTTGTGATCTCATCTATCTCACTAATTCCTTCTTTTCTGTTAACAATACTTCTTATATAATAGAGTTAATTTACGTATGTCACAGCTCTTTCACAAGGCGAGGTTCTCATATCAAATATCATAGTTAAGCAGCCCAAGAAACGTGATTGCGCTCCTCAAGGCTCCAATTAAATATGGTAACCCTTAATTACAATAAAGTTTGCAATTGCAGTACAAGGCTACAAGATTGGCATATTCAGGATTTTCACCATAATAGTCACAGCAAATAATTTTTTTAAGCCGAGAGAATTCTATTTTCTAAATCTCGACTTTTGTTCTTGATTTTGCAGGTTTATTGTTTGGATATGAGAAATCACGGTGAGAGTCCGGTCTGCGAAGACTGCGGAATGTTCGAGATGTGTGAGGACGTCAAACGTTTCATCAAAGAAAAAGACCTTCAGAAGATCACCTTCGTGTGCCACAGTTTTTCCACTACGATTTGTTACTTGATAGCCTTAGAAAAGGTGAATGTATTTTCCTTTTAGTTTCTCTCATCGTATTCTAAAACAGAGGTGGGGACCCAGTGGCAAGTGACAGTCGAGTTCAGTGACGCAAGAGCCCAGATGTGGCTATGCTGCACCAAATAAGGTACAATTGTATTCTAGAAAAGAAAAAAATGGTAAAAAAAGATGAAAAATTGATAAACAAGATGAGTCGAAAATAGAGAAGAATCGCTAAGATATTTATTTTGAGTTCACTAACTAGGATAAGCTGTGTATCGTAAAGGCGACTCTGAGCCACTGACCAATTAAACTGGGTGAGTGAATAAATGATGTTATCTATAATTTGGACCACCTTCACCCGGTATGGTTATGGTACTGATATTGACACTCATATGATCTTACTTGGCATAAGAATTTATGCAATGCTTTTGAGTATAAGGTAACTTGACTGGTGAAAAAGAACCTGTATATGTAGTACTTTCTTTAAAAACCGGCACTTAACCTATCTGGCTTTGTAAGTAACCTGGCGTTATTATACTGGGTGAAAAATCATAGAAAATTATTTTATGCCTTCTATTTCAAAAGAATCGTGTTGGTTATCAATACACAACAACACATTTTCTGTAGTTTTAGTTATTTCATATGTTTGATATTTTATATGCGTATACTGTATCACATTTTGTGCGACAATATGCGAGCAACACATCGCTATATAAATCTAGGGTCTAATTTAAAAAAAAAAACAATTTTTGCCTAGAAAAATTCAACTTTATTCATCTACATACTCTGCTTCGAGAATGGTTCATTCATTCCAACGTTCTACGCTTCAGTTTCAACAATCACTTATTCATTTGAGCCAAATTTATTCCCCTGGAGAATTTTTTTGATTTCGGAAAAAAGCCAGAAATTTCCATGTTTCATCCATTGCCACGTACCGACGCTAGAAATCCTTGAACAGCTCCAAATAGCGCTCCGAGTTGTCGACGCAATGTTGTTTTTGGTCCTGTGTGAGCAAAGGCGGCACCCACTTCGAAAGCAACTTACGCAAGCTCAAATGTACATATAAAATTACAAACGCACTACCTTCTGATATCTTTAAGGTGTGAGCTTTCTCACTTTACGGTCTTATCTTCACTTTATCTCTGTCTTATCTTCACTTTACGGTCTTCCAAAATTATTTTGTGGATTTTCTTATGTTTTCTGGAGCAACTGTTGATTTTGGGCTACCAGAGTGTTCATCGTCATCGGTCTTTGTACGACCGAGTTTAAATTCAGCGTACCAATCAATAATAGTTTATTTCCTTGGTGCAGAGTCTTCATAACGCTTATCAATCCACTGCTTTGCTTTAACAGTATTTCTGCCCTTCGAAAAACAACGTTTAATCAACACACGAAAATCATTTTTTATCCATTGTTTTGAAAATTACAAAACTGGACTCACTAAAACCGCTGTAACCTGTAAACTAATGGTCAGAATGTCGCGAAATTTTAACAAGTATCGTATGAAGGTTGATACTATCCAAAAATCATATGGGTCTGTCAACAGTGTTGCCATATATGTGTCAGACCGGAGACTTATTGAGTGGTGTGTTGTAGCTCTTACTGATTCAATGCGCATTTTTTAATGATTTTCTAGTGATCTGGCTTTTTCGGTAGTTTGCCGGTATTGTGCTCCAATATCTACCGGATTACAAAGACAGTATGGTACTTGATTTTGGTGTACAACATTCATGATATGTTAATTACTGATTTTAAGAAACTCTTGTCTAATCATCTTGATTTAGTTACTTCAATCTTTTATTATTGGCTGCTATACTTTTTTTTATTATTGTTACAAAATATTTAAAACCAAAACAATGAATCTAATGCAAGCCTCTGGGCTGATATTAGGTGGGCTTGACAGACACTTTGTATGACATCCAAACAGAATGAACACATAGCTAAAATATTTTTCTTGGTGTAATCGAAATTAATCACTGAGACAGGTAGGACATACAATTGAATGAGTGATTGGAAAAAGAATCAGATTCCAAAAATATAAGGCGGTGAATTGTAGGCGGTGAATGGAAGAAATATTAAAAAAAAAATATTCCCTGAATATTATTCTTTTTCACTCAACGGCTGAAAGACTACTGCATTATTATTTCAGACGAAATAATATTAATATTTTTTAAAAAAAAATTGGGCTAACAATAACATTATGATAAATCATGATTTTATATATATATATATATAATAATAATAATAATAATAATAATAATTGCATTTAGTTTGCTTAGGGTACATTTGCATTTCTGATATATATTTAATATAATATAATACGGCCTGCTTTTATTTTCATATTGGAACTGAATATTATTATCCACTTTAATAATGCATTGTATTTGCTCTAATTTTAATATTCAATTTAATAATTGTTTTCAATGCAGAATGTCTTTTTTTTCTTTTTCTTTTTTTTTTTTTTTTTTTACCATTGACAACGTTTTTGTATTTTAGAAGAATGTTTTGCTCAAGAAAATAAAAAAAAAAACCATTAGGAATTTAAAGAAGCTGTTTTCTTTTCTTGATATTAATTGCTTCTGTGGACCCTGGGATTCGGAAGCATGCTTACTTTACACTAATCAATATTCATTTTAAATAATTCTACTTTTTCGAGAACTTAAGGGAGAAAAAACATTAGCACATGTTAAAATGAAACTAGCAAAGTCAATTTCAGTTTTTTAAAATATTAGTTTAATAGTTTTGTAAGTTGTAGAACTTTTTTTTGCTCTTTACGAATAAATTGCACAAATATTGATCAAATGGTTATCTTATTTTAATCCGTCATGCGAGTAGTTTAGAAATCTTATCCTTTTTTCAGTCATACATTCAGTTAGGAATATATAATGAATGCCACAGCCTGTTGCATAAGGGTTTTATTTGTTATTATTATTTTATGGGTAGGTAATATATTTCGAGTAGTATTTGTGAGTTGAAAATAACTGCGACAGCAGATTGTTTGTGGTCGTGGCCAGTTTAGCTTTCATCGAATTGTAAGTTTGAGTCCCGATGCCATTAAAGACCCGCCGTGTATCGGGGCTGATGCATGTTAAATCTATCTAAGTTCCAAAACCTCCCATAGGTATGCGTGGGGTGCTAATTGAGGTTTCACCCTCGTTACTTGACCGAGGCTCAAAACTACGAGGTCCGTCGACAATAGCCCTCGTATTACTTCTATATAAGTGCGACGTTAATAAAACAGTTAATAAATCAAATTTGGAAAAAGGAAACAGTGATTCTCGAATTAATTCATAGGGAGTTATTTTTTGTCAAGCATACATATCGCAAGCCACTGGACTAGTATCACATTAAACAGGATGAAACCATAGCTAAAATATTTTTCTTGGTATAATTAATATTAATGAGTGAGACACCATAGGTTTTAATAGGTATGTAATTAGAGTTTAGGAACTTACAATTGGGTTTTAAGCAACATGCAAGTAAAAACCGGGCCCGGAGCAATTTGATTGTTTTTACTATTTTATGGGTTAGTACGAGTAACAGTATTTCGAACGGCATTTGTGAATTAAAGATAGATTAATTGATTGATTTGTTTTATTAACGTACTAAAAGCAACACAAGGACTATTGGTGTTAAATTACCTCGTAATTTTGAAAATCGGACAAGTGACGAAGATGACGCCTGAAATGACACATCCCTCTCTTAACTTCCACACCACGTCAACAGGAGGACCTTGAACCTCGATAGATTTAAAAAGTATCAGTCCCAACAGCATGGTAAAGATAGATTAGCAATAAAAAGGAATCATACAAAAATAAGAAATTTGACCATAATTTCATCGCAAGTGTATTGATTGAGCGTAGAGGAATCAAAATATAACAAGTGAGTATAATAAACATAAGAGTTGCAAACAATATTTTCAATTTCCATTGGATCACCAATTGTCAGAAAATTTGTAATTTTCAGCCTTCAGTATTTAATTCAACGATTCTATGTTTTATGTACTAAGACGATAGAATTTAACAAGAACAATAACTATTTTCAGCCAGAAATTGTGGAAAAGCTGGTGATGGTAGATAGTTTTCCCTTTAACAAATTCTTTGATGATATAAACGATTCTATAAAAGAAGTACAAATCCAAAACCATGCTCTGAAAATTCTAAATCCTAAGATGAGTTTGAGAGATGCAAGAGAAAAGCTGGAGAAGCTTGCCGAGAAGGAAACCAGAACGGTAAAGCTCACATTCCAACACATAGTTCGATAATTCCTAGTAATTTATAATCAATTTTATTTATTTAAATTAAAGGTGAATTAAAAATTGTCAAAATTGACAACTGAATTTGTATTATACAGGAAATTGCATTTCTTTTCAGAATAAATTCAATGAATTATGATGATTTTTTTTTTCTTCAGACGAAAACTTTCAACTTCTACATCGAATCTTGTAAAGTATTGGTTCTCCAAACAATGACTATGATTTGTTAATTAAGTTTTACATTTTGATTGCTATCCAACTCCTTCAGTTTTCTGTTTCCTTTTGAGAATAAAGATAATGTAACTTTTTTTTTTATATTAAATGAATTTTAATTTCATTTTATGAATTCAGGGAAGCATTAAATTTGCATCGAAATGATACATTAATACACTCATTGACAAAAATTTGCGCACCAAGAAAGAGTTGTCAAAATAAAACGAAATTTTACATACGTAAGTATTACGTCGTTAATGTAAGTCAAAAATCAAACAAAATGATTATTTATTGTAGGAAAAATTACAAATTGAATGGTGGTTTTAGTATTTTGTTGGGCCACCTCTGGCAGGAATGCATGATGTATTATGGTCGGGTATTGAAGCATAAAGTCCCGTATGATGTCTTGCGACTTCCCGTTCCACAGTTGATGTAAACGTACCTGTAATTCGACCATACTCGTTGCTATCCAACATGCCTTCCTAAATGATTCCAAATATTCTCGATCGGGGACAATTCTGCGGTTCGAGCAGGCCAATGAAGGATGGAAATGAAAAATGCAGCGGAGGCAGTCCTGTGAAATCCTTGCTGCGTGTGTGCGAGCATTGTCCTGTTAAGAAAGGACTCCTAGGAGCCCTGCCCTTAGTGGCAACACATGAGGCTGAAGAATGTCACAAACGTACTTCTGGGCTGCTATGGTGCCGTGGATCAATATTAAGGGGACTGTGCGTCGTATGCGATGGCACACCAGTTGTGGGAGCAGTGTACCACTATACAGCGAAGGCAGGATTGAGACGTTCACAGAGGGCCTCCACACACGTACACGATTGTCATCACTGCCCAAATTGAATCTGGATTCTTCGTTAAAAATGACCTAATACCATTCGGTTGCAGTCTAGTCCAGGCGAGAGTGACACCACTCCAAGCGGAGGCGACGGTGAGTGGGTGTCAGTATCAGAACACGTGATGGACGCCACGATAGCAACTGCCCTTCAGACAGGCGCCTTGAGATGGTGCAGACTGACACAAAGGCCCGCAGTGAAGTGGTGGCCTGTGTATGGATGGTGGACAGTGTGACAGTTGGCCCTACGCTTGCGTGTCGTATGATGTGACGGTCTTCTCGACTATTGGTCTATCGAGTGCGTCCTGAGCCTGGTCGTCGTGTAACCGATCTCTATATATAGTGTCCACTTGTCCCAACACTTCCTCACAGTAAAGTCAGAACGGCCTAGGTGGCGTGCTGCTTTTTCGAGCGGACCAACCGATTTCCGTCATCCCTATAATTTTCCCCCTGTTGAACTCTGACAGCGACTCATATTATCCGATGATGGCGTAAATGCATCTCTAGTTAAAAAGCGTCCCACTGCAGAAGATTAAATATACGCTAACAAGCTTTGTTTACCTGTTTTATAATCCAAAAAGAACGAAGTTCAACGCCCTTTGATGGTATTATGCAATGTGCAATCACGCTGCATTTTTAATCATTTATTGGGTTGGAGGGAAAGTTCTGTTGTATTTTAAATAGGCAGGTTATTTTCTTTGTAAATAAAAAAAACATCTGGCTAGTGAGTCATTAGGATTTTTTTTGTTCTTTTAGCTGCTGTATAATATAAAAGGAGTCCTTTTTTATAGTTCATCACTTACTTGTGCTATTTAAAGTGAAAAACATGTCAGTAGATAAAGTGCATTTACGACACTGCATTTTGTATGAATTCCAAAAAGGAAGCAACGCATCGGTTCAATGTAAAAATTTATGTGCGGTATTTGGAAAAGATATTGTAAATGTTCGTACTTGTCAAAGATGGTTTAGCAAATTTCGTTCCGGGGTTCTGAGCCTCCAAGAAAGTGATCGATCTGGACGACCATCCAAGATTGATAATGATGTTTTGCAATCCATGTTGGAAAAAAATCCACTTTTAACAAGTTGAGAAATTGCAGAATAGTTTGGATTCATCATACAACTGTTGGAGATCACATTAGATCTCTTGGGTTTGTGTTAAAGCAAAGTGTTTGGGTTCCACATGAATTAAAGGAAAAGAATTTGTCTGATCGTGTAAGAATGTGTTCATCACATCTGATTAGACATAATGTGGAGCCGTTTTGGACAAGCTGGTTACTGAAGATGAAAAGTGGATTCTTTACGATAATATTAAGAAAAAAAAATCTTACTGCAAACCAGGAACATCATCAGCAACAGTTCCAAAAAAGTATCCGTCAACGAAAAGTATTGCTTTGTTTGTGGTGAGACAGGAAAGGTCCAGTGTACTACGAGTTGCTGAAACAGGGAAAAACCATTAAAGCGGATCTGTACTGCAATCAGCTGGATAAATTGAATGCAGCTATCAAAGAAAAAAGGCCAGCATTAGTGTCTAGAAAAGGAATAGTGTTCCACCACGATAATGCTCGACCGCATACTGCAATGGTGACACAACAAAAACTGAATGCGTTAGGATGGGAAGTCCTTAGTCACCCACCGTATTCACCTAACATTGCACCATCTGATTATTACCTGTTCAGATCTCTGCAAAATTATCTAACGGGAAAAAAAACTCAAGTCTTTTGAAAGTGTTTCTAAGGCAGTTACTGACTATTTTAACTCCAAGGACGAGAACTTCTACAAAACAGGAATTCACAGGTTACCTGAAAGATGATAACAGGTTATAACAAATAACGGAGCATATATAATTGATTAATATTAAACACATATATTTATAAATGAATTCAAATATTTTCTTTAAAATACGACAGAACTTTTCCTCCAACCCAATACATATCTGCCTGACACGTACCTTCATGCCAAGTTTCGTAACAATCCCACTCTTACTTCTTGGTGTGCAAAATTTATGGCATTGAGTGCATATGCATTACATGAATAAGTTCATTGTCGGTTAGCACATAAAGTTGAAAAATATGAAAATTTCGGGAAAAAAAATGTTTTACCCGTGCTTGATAGCTTTCATCAAATTTTACTAATTGCTTTACAATATTTAAAAACCGACATTTGGAAGTTTCTTTGAGTGTGAAGTGTTGGTCATGTAATATAAATTTAAAAGGGTGTATACTTCTTTAATTTTCTCTTATTTTGAATCGTTACTTGTTGCTGCTTTTTGAATTGTTACTTAAGCTTGTTTAGCGCTATTTTAAAAATGGAGACCAGCAGTGCGCTAAAATAGAACTTTACCCATGTTCCAACCTCAGTAAACCATCCCAGTCACTTATTGACACATTTATAACGAATTTATTTCTGGTTTCCAAATTCTTATATCGATTTGTAACCGCCTTACTGACTTACTCTAGTACAACATGTACACACATTTTCTATCATTCTTTTTCTAGCGAAAACTTTTCTTCAGAAAAATGATCCACGATTTACAAAAGGAAGATGGACAGTTCAAGTGGAAAACAGACATCGATTTTCTACAGAGAAAAATTCTTAAAGAAAAAACTTTTTTGGTGTATCCCAGGGGGTCTTGCGAACACGAAATTCTCATCGTCAGATGCTCCAATTCAGTCAACGTAACGTGAGTTTCTTTTTTTTTTTTTCAAGAATATAAATCAGAAGTTGTTTTTTGAAGAAGTTGTTTTCCGCTTGTTTAAATTTATATTTTCCTTAAAGTCATTAAGGAAAAGTGTTGCATTACTTAAATATTTACGATAGAGTCCGATTTTTTACTCTATTCACTCCATATATATATATATATATATATATATATATATATATATATATATATATATATATAAATACATAGGATAGATCAAAAGTCCTTAGCATACCTTAAAAATTAATATAAAATCAGTTAATAGGTTTATGAGAACGTGATTTCGGCCCCGGCTTCCCATTTTGAAAAGTTTTTGTGCAAATAAAAATAGTTACTAATTCCTCTCATAGAGGGCGCGAATTGACCTTGAGTTTAGTTCAAAAGGTTAGTTTCGACGCTGCAAAATAACGACTCGAGGTACATGCCACAATAGACGCATACATTAGGTTATGTAAGTCGGGGTTACACATATAAATTATACGCATCTGCATAAATGCTGTGCATTTGCTTCTGCGGAATAAACATGCTGAATTTTCGATTGTGAAATTTGTTAATACGCGACGTATCATCATGCTGTGAGAGCGTCACAAGTGAGGAGTCCGGATATGACATCCCATACCATAATTCCTGGTTGATGGGTTGTGTGACGGACAAAAATGAAGTGAGTATTCTACTGCTATTCGAATATCTCCAGATGCTTCTTCGTTGGTCATCAAGGCTCTTTTGGAAGTGAGATTCGTCGCTGAAAACCATTCTACACGAGTCTTTAAAATTCCACTTCGGAAGCACCTGGTATCACTCACTGCAAACTTGCCCTGGTGATAATCAACGGAGAGGGATAGTAGGTGCAATGGCCTCCATGACATATGCTCATTCACTGAAGCGCATATCGATGATCATTGGGGTCACTTATGACCCGGTTACTGTTCTGCTGCCGCTCTCGGTCGATTGCTACCTTATTGAAGCTGTTCGGGACTTGACAGAAAGGATGCCATTCTATATTGAACATTCTGTTCCAAAATGCACACTAAATTTGTGTTTAAATTAAATCCATCTTGTTTTTCATCATAGTTCATCCATTCCTTTCAACTTTGCTGAATAGTGCTTAATACAGCTTAATAATTTAAGTTGCTTTGTCCTGCAAACGTGATTCTTTCTTCTTCCCACCAACTCCAGAATCTCGATTTTATATGGAATTCATCTCGCCAAGATCATATTTTTTAAAAATGTTATTCTTACTCATCTTAAAGTTAATTAAAGTGGTTAACTTGTGCAAATATCAAGTCCTTTTATATTAGATTTGAATCATCTTTCAAATTTCATTAAATAATAAATATTTAGCTCAGGACTTTTAGGAATGAATGTGATTGACTGGGTTTTAAATAAAAATGTTTCACGCATAGAATAAAAGGGAGAGATAATATGCTCAGCTTTATCCTATAAAGAAAATTTTATCAGTTTTTTACAATTTAATGAATTATGTATAAATATAGTGTTTGCGTCATGTATCGAACGTAAAAGAAATTATTTTATTTATAGTGTGAGAAGGAATGTTGAAGTTCATGCATGGAATAAAATATGAATGAACTGCATGAAACATTTATTAACATTTTTTCAACATTTGTTTTACAACCACATCATAAAAAATCCCAAGATAGGAAATATCCGTATTAAAATCTTAAAATTGTAAGAAAATCCATCTTGTTTTTCATCACAAATAAGCTGTGGTTTCTTCGGCAAAGTCATATGAATTTAAAATAGATGACTTAAAAAATGTGAAACAATGGTGATGAAACATCAGACAGTTAATTATAATATGATGAATGGTGTTCGGGACATGACAGGAAGGATGCCATTCTAGACTGAGCATTCTTTTCCAAAATGCACATTAAATTTGTATTTAAATTAACACCATGTTCTTTAAAGAAAGTATATACTAAAATATCTTACTCCTATCGTAAAAAAATTCGAAATTTGCTTTAATTCGTTTAATAACAGATTGGATCATTTGTACTACTGGACTAGCATATCCGGATGAACTAGGTTTGATAATTCCTTGTCCAAGCTACTTTTCAATATGTTTGTTGAGTATTTGCTCTATTACAAATGGCCAACAACGAGCTGGTTGGTAAAATGAGATATCATCTTTCAAAATTATTCACTGAATCAACTATGGTTTAGGTATTCTCAGGTTTGTAAGAAGAAATTCTTGTTGATTCATTGTTTTTTTTATTTGTGAGTCGAGAATGTGATTCAAATCTAACTTATCTTCGAGACATAATTCCGATACTTGCGTAAGCCATGACTTTTTCTCATATTCGTGGAACTCGCGTAATTTTGGGTGAAATTTAAAGAAGCTTGTTTCAAAATATGGGCTCCCAGAACGATTTTGAAGTTTAGATGCTTGGTCGGTACTATATGCCATGTTAAAAGATAATGGTCCTCATCTATGACGAAATCATTTACGAAAGAACCTTTCATCAACACTTAAGATTTACCTATTCCAGAAAGAGCAATACATTTCTTTGACAACTTTGGTTGGTCGACAATCTTCGTGCTTATGTCTTCACGGATGAGACTAACTGAACTACCAATATCTATAAGAATAGAAATAGTTTTCTCACCTAGTGTAATATCTCTGTCACGTGGAGTTGCAGGTTCCGACTCTCCCTTGGCTTTAGGACAATTGTATTTTAAATAGTCTAGAGAATGACAACCGAAATATTTTCTAAGAGTTCTTTCAAAATCTTTACTCGGAGGAGCCTCAAAGTATTTTCTTTCATGTTTGAAATGCTCAGTTCTCCTGTAGCGATTTTGAAATCTTTTAATATTAACAAACTTTTTTGATACTCAGGCTTCTAGTTCTGAAAAATGTGGAGAGAAGCATGGTTTACGCTTCAGTGTTCTCCGACATCCTCAAATTTCTCAAATCTTTCGGATAACTACTCTACTGACGAATTGTTACTTAGCCATTCGTCTAGGTGATATTCTTTGAATTCAGCGAGAAGCTCTTCATTTGATTTGCTATTATCAAATCTCGCAACTGGTCAAGGTTTTGACGTCGTTTAGTCCATCGATCCATCCAGTAAAGAATATTTGAATTTCTTGGTAAAAGTCGCGCCCCTTTTGTTCAGCACTTTTTTGGTGAGTGATAAATAACTGCATAAATTTCTCTACAATTAATTTGAATCTTTTGAATAACAAGATCTTTACGTGATCATAATCATTTACCTTTTTAACAGGCTAATCGAGCAATTAACTGCGTTATTTCTTATGGAAGTAAACTAAATAGATGTGCGAGCCAAAATTCTTTTGGTACGGACATCGTTCCAGCAAGTCACTCGAATAATGTTAAATATAATTAGTTAGATATCTTCGTTCATATCAAATTTATGAAGTAATTTGCTCAATACATTACTCGGTGTTCGAATATTTAGCGTCAATGTCCCTTGACTCGACTTATTTGAGCTTCAGTTCTCAACTTTTTTAATTCTACCCCGTCTTGGTGCTTCTTGTCTCTCTTCTTTCTTTTCTTTACTCTCTTCCACAATATAATCATACATAAATCTGCTGTCTTTCTCGTCGTACCCTATGCTATTTGTAATTAAATTTTTTAACATTGGTTTAATAAAATCAGCTGTTGCTTCTAAACTTAACCCTGCTGCTAAGTTGATTAAGTCCTCAATTTTACCTTTAAACAAGTAAGACATTTTGTCGCGAAATATAATTGAAATGCTGCATGTAAAAATACAAGACAAGAATTTTTCACTCAAATGGGGCGAAAGAAATTCTTTAGCTGGATTTTGTAAGTCAGTATTATTTAATTCTGCTAAAATGAAAATAATATAGTCATACAAAGTTCAGAATAATTTACGTTCTCAACCATGATGTAAAAACAAGTATGAAAATAATATGCAATATTAAAAGCACTGATGAAAATTTCAATACATTTAACATTCAGTGTAAATGTAAATTATTTTCAACTCATAAAATAATATTTTTCTAATACATGTCTACATAATTTTTACTTGTTATTTCTCTAAAAAGAAAAGTTGAAATAAAATTCAAAATCAATATCCACTCATGCAATATTACAATCAAATGTATTCGTATATGCTTCAATATTAATGCGAAATACAAATGTATTTGAAAAAGAAAATTATATACTCCTAGAATTGACGGATAGAAATATTTACAATTACTAAAAATATATTAACAACTTCACACATAAAAAGGTTTTCATCAATAGAACAAAATTATGATTACTTGAACAGAAATATCGCTACTCAATTAATAGTCAGTCTTGTTCAATGTTTAAGAGAGGAAAAATATATCAACACATAAAAAATGATGAATTGACAGCAAGTTGTACTCTTTCAGCAGTTCAAGATCAGCTAAATGAGTTTTCTACTCGTAAGTTTTTCGCTATCGAGGATAAATTGGAATATACTGAGTCAAGTTAAAAACAATTCTTTTGAGTTAGTTATGAAAAGCATCATACTCTTTAAAGTGTAACTAAAATGCAAAACAGCAATAGAGGATATGTAACTCATAAAAATGTTATATATTCGAGTATATTCATACACAATTTTTTTTTAAGAAAAAACTTTTCATAATAAGATGGTTATACTTGCCCGATTACAGACAAAATTATGTTGAATCTGCGGATCTATATCTGTCAGAATCATACTTAACAGAGTTTTACATTACATAATATTGATCACAATACAGAATGAATCACAAAATTACGCAGCTTTCTTTTCCATATCCAAATAGCTCCTAAAAAATCGGAAATATTCTTCTGCTGTCATGAAAGCAGATTTCTTTTCATACCAGGATAGTACTTCGATGCATAGAATCATGATGATTCTCTTCTACGGTGATTAGTTTCCTTTTATACCAGGGTGGTGTAGAATGGGGGTGATTCTCCTAGGTGATGAACGGAACTTTTTATATAAGTTCTTATGCAACATCAGGTTGATTCTTAAGTATTCCATAGTATCTGGATGATCCAATTTTGCGAGGATCAGATATTCCAAAAAAGGTACTTATAATGTCAGGGTAACATACAACTAAGCAGAATCTGGGTGATTCTCGTTCCAATAGATGGTTACTTCTTCAATCTCAGATGTGATGCAGTGGGATGGTAGGGAGCTGAATTTTTAAAAAAAATAATAAATATTAACAATTTGAATCCCGGTCCATGTCTCTATTTTCGCTGTAGAATCTTAATTACAAAAGGCGATTAATGGTTCCTTTTTGCAATTGATCTAGGGGATTTTTCAGATCCAAAAGAGAGACACAGATTATTTTTTTAAAGGACATTTGAGAAAGTATAATATATGGTGTGTATAAATTATTTGCAAACAAATTTAGAGTATAAGAATTTACATTTTGAACCAATTTCTGACTATTAGATAGGGCACCGCGCCCTTGCCTCTGGCTCTCAAAAAGTTGTCCAAGCACAAATAAGTTACATAATGGTAGTCTTATTTGTTGCGCCCTCTTGTGTGCGGCGGTTCGCCAACAGGCAGATCATTCACCGATTGTGGAGACCACTAAACAGATTCTACAGGCGCTGCGAGGCGTTCATCGCCAAAGGCAGCAACCCTGGTGCGCGCGCTCCTTCTCTTCTGAGAACTGACTCTCTCTCTCTTTCCGACTTGCGCTGTAACTTGATGCTCGCTCGGAGCTCGTTGTACATAGTTCAATGGTGTGTTATCAAAGAAATATCAAAAGGTTTAGATTGTGTCTGTGTTTAAAGCGGCCGCCGCAGCAAGTGTAAGAAGGCTTTACAAATATCAATTCCTACATATATACTATTGCTAATCATCATACATTGATTTCATATCATTTAGTTTTCCATACCAAATATTAAGGGAAATTTGGTTTCCATGAAAAAAGGAATTTGTAAATTCTATGCATAATATTAACTATGTACAATTTTAGTTTTTGGGATACTTTTGCTGAAAATTTCACATTACAAATAAAATAATATTGCTTTAATTTAAATGAATTTGCCGATTCAGATCAATAGTACTTAATTAAGAATGCATGTGACTTTTTGCTTACTTACTTTTCAAATATTATAGAATTGTTTTAGTGAAAATATTCGAATTATTTGAATTCTAAAATGATAAAGTATATCATCCAACTTCAAAATAATAGCACTCGAAGAAAAGTATTTATATATTTTTCAATCCTATACTGATTCAAGAAATTTTTTGTTTTTTACCTATTGTTCTAACTTCCCGAATTCCACTTGAAGGAAATTCGTTGGTACGTTCTGAAAATTTAATTAATCATCGATATTTCATGTTTTGTTTCTTTTCTAGTGACGAGAGATTTGAAAAAGTTCGCAAGTTCAACCCGAATACCAAATTAGTTACTTTTGAAGACACGACTCATATGTTGCTGCTCGAAAAAATTGAAGAATTCGTTGAAGTTGTGAGTGATTTCCTCGGTGTTACAAAGTAATTGTTTTAGCTCATGCAAATTGACATGATATATGTCTTGGAACTTGATTGTTTTAATCAAGTAGTAAATTATCTATATGGTAATATGTGGATTAAAAAGGCAGTATTATATTTAATTAGATTTAATGCTTAATGAATAGAGTTATACATTTTCCCATGTTATTTTATTACTTTTCTAAATAAAAGCTATAAAAATGACTCTTTGCACGTGTCTACGAGCATGACTCTTACTATAGTCTGTTACTTTAGAATAGACGTGTCAAGGTCACTCATTCCCGTTTATTCTCCAACGGTTACTATAGTAGCGACTATATGTACAATCGCCACTGCATTTATTTTCAACTCTTCAGTTGACGTCTAAATTCCTTAGCATTCAGACGTGCTTTATGTTAAATGAAAAGTCTATTTTTAAATATCTATAAACAACGTGTTTCTTTTCTTTAAACGTTAAATTTTTAAAATGAAAGCATATAAATTATTAAAACATATCCTTATAAAATATTAATATAATATCTATGCGTATACAAATTTATTCAATTTCTAAAGTTTCAATGAGTTGTTTAGTTCCGTTATATAAAAGTGTAAGAAAATTAAATGTTGTTAATTGTATGTTGACAGTATGTATAAATAAACAAATATTTTAACGATGTAGATTCTTAAAAAAAAAAAAAAAAAAAAAAAAAAAAAAACGTTACGATCGTGTGAATTATGAAACTCAAAATTTCGTTTCCATTAGAAATCTGTTTACGAAAATAAAAAGAAGTGGGGGAGGGGGAAGTGATGTCAGTTCTCAAATCTGTGACTTTGAAGCGCCTATTGTAAAGTAACAGGCTATAATCTGCAATACGTGTTCAATATTCTCATTTATTTGTATTCAAAAAAGCATAGATCTGTAAGAAAAATATCATAATATCAGTCTTTTCACTCATTGTGTCACAAAACTCTGTAAATTTGACGAACTCAGCTGAATTGAATGATTTTAGAAATTTTATGAGCAACCATAAATTTTATAAAAAATATTCATGAAAATATGACATTCAAGAATATTTTCAAAAATATTCTCGGTTTTTTGAAAAGGGGAAAAATATCCTAAGATTTTAATTGGATGATTTCAGAATTTTTCTTAAAACCGCTTGCTGTGAGCTATATGTCTTTACATCATATGATAATTTCAGTTGAAGAGAATGTAATTTTTCTGAATTCATTGATCTGATCTAGAGAAGAAAAAAAAATGTATAAAAATATAGTCGAACTTCGTTATAATGAACCCGGGATATAGTAAACTCTCTGCAGTCCCAACTGAACTTCTATTTGATTAATGTTTATAACGAACTCCTGAGAAAATAAATGTCCCCTTCCAGAGAACTGAAAATTTTTTTTCCACATATTTTTTTTTTTTTTTTCTAATTTTTTTCAAAAAAGCTTTTACACATACAAATGAGAATCCTCTTCACCCTAAACAGCATTCTAAAATTAAGTCTCAGATCAAACACTATCATCCCGGCCATTTCTAAGAATCCGCTTTCCCACTACATAGATCCGCCTCACAAAACACTACTTGATAAATCAGAACTATTACGGTTCTTTCTTTTTCCAAAGGCTGTTTGCTACCGATTGAAAAAAAAGGAAAAATTGGTTAAAATGACAATTTCTGTGAAGAAAAGCATTTTCAATTGAGAATTTATTTTCAAAATAAATTACCATCTACTCCATGTAAACTTCGCGATTACCGAGGCATTCCAAATGTGTATCATTGGGTTAAAACTTGCCCTTTTAGAATTCCTGCGGCACAAACAACCCCACCAAAACTTACTGCACGTAATATTAACCCTCCAAACGAAGAAAATTAAAACTGGCAATTACTGAAAGTATCGGGATACTTTGAAAACAGTCCCTACATTATGTTCTTGATACAGGCTCGATGATTTCCATTAAATCACATTATTTTGTGGTAAAACATCACTTAAAATTGAATAATGACAAGGGCATAATTGTACAGAAAAAACCGAGGTACAATCCACCTACAAAGGACATTTCAATGTACTTAAAAATTGGTACCATTACTAGATTAGTGAATATGTAAGTTCTAGACTATACTTTACCTTATTTCATATTAGGACTGCCAGAATTAGCAAAATTTAAATTTACTATTAGCTGCAGCTATCAGCAAATAAATCAAAATAGAAAAACACACGTAAATAAAATAAATAGATGCAAAAATGAAATAAAAATATTCCTTACATTTAAATGAAGAAATAAATGTAATATTCCCATCACACATTCTCACACACATTCTTTGAGGTAAAAATATTCTACATCAGATTATTCTACATCTACTCATGAAAAATTATTTACTGATGGAAACACTGCATCAACTTCTTCTAAATTAAAAAATATTTCTTAGAAACTATGATATCAAAACATTTGTTAACAATTTCTTATCACCTTCAAACTGATGTTGAACGTGTTAATCAATCCAGAATTATAAGACTTATTCGTTAAGTAAATTTGTCTTCAATTACAACTCCTTGGGCAAAGTTAGACCAAGTAATTGTCTAACGTAGTATAATTTTTAACTCCACACTCAATAACTAAATATCCACCAACATATTTGTCGTTTGGTCTCTTGTCATATCGATCTCCTAAAAGTCAAAATAAATACCTATAATAATAAAACAGGTGTAATACACAGGTACTATAATATTGGTACTGTAAACAGGTACTATAATATTATACACCTGTTGAGACGAATCACGTGAATTAGTTTTCCTAAGAACAAAAGATTTTCTTAAGAAAAATAAATTCAGATATGATGCTCATTATATTGAAAAAAATTCAATCCAGGTGATCTCGTTTTATATGAAGAATTTCCTTATTCCTTATACCAGAAAATTTAATTCCTTTTTTTCCCCTGATCCCTGTGAAATAATTAAACAATATTCTGAAGTCAATTATGAAGTTAATTAACTAAATTATCTGGGAAAGAAAGATTCCCAAATTGTATATATTTTTAAATGAAGAAGTTTCCATTCTTCTGATAAATTGAAATTAAATAGAGAATAAACAACAATGAATAAATAATTTAAAAAAAAAAAACTATTTGCAAGAAGAACCGATGCAGATGACAAACTAGCCATGTTATTAACAAAAATTCGATACCATTGTCGACCATCATCTTTTTCTTTAATTTGAGACAATTATGTTTAAGTTATTTCATATTTTTGTAACAATAAATTTTTCAGTGCCACATACGAGTACATGATTATTGTTATAATTGATTTGATATTGTTATATTATTTGAAAGCATTTTATATAATACAGCAATTACATAAAATGCTTGATTTTTAAAAACGTTACTCTCTGCTATGATCAATAGTCAAAGAAATTTATTGAAATTTCAAAAACCAGTTACAAAATTTCCTTCTTCGTAGGATCGTCAATAATCCAGGTTAAGTTGTTGCGCCAGTTATCCAGAAAGGGAGAATTGTGATAATAAATCAGTTTATCATCATTCTTTTTATTCCATTTCTCAACTAGAGTCCTTTCCTTCCACTTTTAAATATACTGTTTCCCTATTTAGATTTGTGAGTGTTATAAAAACATCATGTGACTCCTTTAATTTCTAAATTAATAAAACTATTTCGGGAACTTACTTTTTCTCCTAGGATAAAAGTCTCTGTTGATATTTGCTATGTGAATCATGCAGTTTCACGCACTTTATTTCGTCATGGCTTGGAATTGTAAATGCATAAAATGCTCTAGAACCATTCATTAAAATCAAACGTTCATTACTTATAACGACTGCTTTATTTTGCTGAATATCAACATCAATAATAACATCACTAAGATATGTCACTGAGTAACACAATTTTTTTTTTTTTTTAAATTTACAAATACGAGTAAAATAAGAAGTTATTTCAAAAGTCAACATCATTGAAAAAAAATGTAAAAATCCCAATTGAACCATTAAGAAATAAGACATTAATGAGTCAAATATAGTAAAATAAAAATTGCAAACTGAAAAGTAAATGATAATATATTGAATAAATTTAACAATAAAAGAAGAGTTATATAAATTCAAAATAAAGAAAATTAAATGAAAAAAAATAGTGTTACAAGAATTCTCAATCTCGAGTGGGTGTATGCGCGTATGAAAAATCAATACAACAGGGTGGATAATGGTAAATGACGCTTTATTCACAAATATTCGGCCAGGATAACACACAGGTAGAAGAGTTTGGACAGTAACATGACAAACAGAATCCAGCACTTGTACAGGTTAATGACGCAAATACAGAAACAAAAATAGCACTTGAAATTCATTCACATTTGTATCAGCAATGTTCAGCTCACCAGCTTTCTTGTTTAAGCTACAGAAAAATCTCCGCAATACCACTTTGCACTTCCAAGACTGATTCCGACAGTCCTTGGTAGATTCCACGGCACTCCCGCAAATTCACTCTGTCATGCTACCGACAATTCCTCGACAGACCCGTTCAGCCGATGCTAATCACTTCTAATTGATTTCCTGATCGATCTCTAAAGCACACTACTCCGTCTTAGGCTCTCGGCGTATTTATATATTTCATCTAGATGTGACATCACATGGGAAGTTCAGGAAAAATTCGTAACTTTCTTTTCAGTCGAGATATCATCCAGATTTCAGCAATTTCTAGAATCATTTGATCGCCAAGTTTCTCATTGAGTCACCAAAATGATCACCAAGGTTAAGGAGTAATTGCATTAACTTTCCTTTGTGGACTGATGAAATCTTTGTAAATGTCTCTTTTCCCAAACTAGAAAACCGTCGCAGGAGAGCGTTATCTCGGGATCGGAACAATAGACAAAAACCAGAAATATCAAAAAGTTGCAGTAATTGTAAAGAGCGGGCTCCCTTCAGTAGCAGAGGCAGCGCCCTCTATGATCGGGTGTTATACACACACACACACACACACATATATATATATATATAAATTATTAAACGCATAGAAAATCAAAGTAAATTCAAAATCACAAAATTTTTTCAAGTATTAAAAATCAGAAATTGCTCTACTTAAATATGTTTAAATTATCAAACTTTCGCAATTAGTAATAACTATATTAAGAAACGGCACACGCCCAATAAAGCAAATGAGGTCACGCACCTTCTTTCAAGTTGTTCTCCTTTTAATCAAACATGTCCAATTCCTTTCTTTTTCTGCAACTCAGAATGAACTCTATAGTACTCGTAATCACAATGCTAGGAGAAGGTTTTAGGAAAAGCTTATTTAAGAAAAGGATTTTTCTGGAATACCTTTGATTTTCAAGGGTTTACCTAGTACACTCAACTCTTTTTTTTTACACGGTAGATACGTTCCTCAGGAAACCGTACAAAAAAAATTCGTGTAAAGAAATACATACAAAGTATGGTAAATTTGGGGATATGTTCCACAACTTTAAAAAATCGTATAAGGTGAAATAACTCTAAATATTTTATCAAAAAACCGCGCAAAAAAAGTAATAATGAAATCCATATTACATATTTATAAAACAAAAACAATTCATTTTTAATTCCAAAAAAAAAAAAAAAATTGAAGTAATTGTATAGTGAAAATTCAATCTATAGGTATGTACAACATATAAAAATTCAAATTGAAATTGGGCCGCGGTAGCCTAGTGGTCAAGGTCGTGGACTCGCAGCTGGCGGTTTTCGTTCAGTCGTGGGTTCGATCCTTGGCCGCCAAAGACCCGCCGTGTAGCCGGGGCTGATGCACGTTAAATCTGTTCGGGGCCCAAAGTCCTCTCGTTGGCGTGGTGTGGATGTTAGGAGAGGGGGGTGCCAGCTCAGGTGTCGTCCTCGTCACTTGACCGTGGTTCAAAATTACGAGGTCCGTCGCAAATAGCCCTCGTGTTGCTTCTAGTGCGACGTTAATAAAAACTAAACTAAACAAATTGAAATTAGGAATAAAACTACTAACTAGCAACCATTCATCGGTACTTGATAACAAGCGTGCACGTTTATTACGAACTGGATCAAAAATGCTCTCATCTGTAGATGTGTCAGATATGTCTAGCACAACTGTTGGTTTGATACAAATGATGAATTTCGTTCGTTATTAGCGGCTTCTGTAATTTTTTTTTTTTTTTTTTGGTTTCTCAAGTTGCTTATATAATATTATAACAATATAATTAGTTGCTTATACATTTTCTTGATATCCTGCTACGCAAAACTTAAGATTACGTTGAAATTTTAATGCGCGCTCTATGTCAGGATCATGAGAAGAAAATGTTGTTCCATACTTGTACCAAATTTCTAGCCCTCGCGAATTAAATCAGTTTTTAATAGCTCAACTTCACCTTCGATTTCATCATTATCGACTTCTTTATTGTCATAAGCTGTCATAAATTCGATCAACTCGTCCTCATCCGAAGGGCTTTCTAGCATTAACTCTTCGATGTCAGCCGTTTGCATGTTGTTAAAACCGTCGCTATCAATTGTGTTTGATAGAGTTATAATTTCAGAACACATAGATAATTTTTGAACTACGAAACTTCCACTTTTGACGCATGCTAGCTAAATCTTTTCCCAAAAAGCAATTACGGTCGATTGGCGCAACTGTTTGATGGTAAATGAAGCATGTCTAAATACAACCTATAATCGTAAACTTTTTCCGTGCTTCCAAATTTCTTTCTTCCACTGAGTCTAAAATATATTTAAATGTTTTCTTTATGTAGTAGTTTTTAAATGCTACTATAATACCCTGATTGAGTGGCTGAATCACGGAGATCGTATTAGGTGGTAAAAATAGCATTTGAATATTTGGAAAAAAAATTTTTGGAATTCGTGTTAGAACAAAAAATTCGTGTAAAAAATTATATTGGTGAATCACGGTATTTCAAAATTGTGTAAAAAAAAAAAAGAATTAGGCGTACTTTGTTCTGTGACACCCAGATGAGATTCGGGATAATCTTGCATACGGGAAATTTATGAACTAATTGGTTTTTTATTTTATTTTTAATATTTTGCAATCTCATCGTTTTCATTTCGTGTTTAAAAACTGCAATTGGAAGAATAAAAAAGTTCTTAATTAATAAAAGGAGGGAGTTATTAGAATATTAAGAAGATCTTTTCTATTAAATAAAAATATGTCGCTAATGGTCCGATTGCTCCAATTATTAATTGAAATTATTACAATATTAAACATTTATTTTATTTTTGTCCGCAAGCAAATATAGAAGGTGATCATCTATTCCGAGACAAGGGATAGGCAAATAACTTAATAATAATAATAAGACTCTTATGTCAGAAATGAAACCGTCATATTAAAAAAGAACTCAGCACTAAATAAAGTTATTCCTGAAATCAATTATTTACTTATTAAAATCCAAAATGACAATGGCAATTCTAAGAGACGCTGGGCTGCGTGGGCTAGGATTTGATGAACCGCGAAGATTGTCCTGTGAAGATGAACTGAATTTTTCTGATAGAAATTTTTTGTCTGAAAAAAAATCGGAAATTGAATAGAGCATATTCTCATACCTGCAGAACTAGCATTTTTGCTTCATTTACAGAGAAACAATCGGAAATTTTAATTTCGGCATAAAAAAAAACGTGTATTTAGACCAACAACATACCAATTTCCCTTTACTTCCTGTCTGATATTCATTTATTGAAGACTTCTTATTTGTGTTCGTTATATGTTCAAGATAGCAAAACAAGTAAATTTTATTTGGTTCGCAAAAATTAGCGACCAGAAACTATTTACCGTACAATGGGTGAAATTTGGAGGTATTGAGACACATTTTTAGTTATTTGAGTAACCAAAAACCATCAAAAATTAAATATGTTAAGGAAACAGATGCATATGAATTAAATAAAATAAAACTGTATACTTCTGTTTTAAAAAAATAAACAGAAATAATACATGTATAGGTAAATATAATAAAACTGAATAAAATTTTTCGTTATATGTAAATTTAATAAAACTGTATTCTTCTAATTTTATCATTTTAAGTAAAGGCATACTGCATATGGTGCATCATATGATGCAATTGAGATTAATATTATTTTCCACTTGTATATGGTTTTTAAATCTGTACAAGTAATAGTTTTTTTAATCGAGAAAAAAAAAATTATTACTTGGTATAGCTGAATTTAGCATTTACTATCACATACATATATATCGTTTATGTAATAACTTCAAAAATATAAATGCAATAATTTATATACATTTAACTCTTTTTTTTTTTTTTTTAAATTAACTCTTTTTAACACGGTTTTGGAATAAAACGGTTCACCAATATTCTTTTTTACACGAATTTTTTGTTCCACAGCTTGAATATTTGTTTTTTTTTTTAAATTTTAATTTTGACAGCGTAATCAGATTATGCCAACACATGTGTAGGTGACTTGGTCTACTTCATGGCTTATTTACTTTATATTCCGACAGGTTTTCTAAAATGACACGCATTTCCCAATGTTAAAAAACAAAAAAAAAAAAAAAAAGAAAGAAAGAAAGAAAAAGAAGAAGAAGCAGTATCGACCAGCAAAAATGCTGTAAAATGCTTTCTGGATAAACTAGCAAAAATAATTTAACAAGGCGCTATACCCCTGATCAAAAGTTTAACGCCGATGAAACTGGATTATTCTGGAAAAATATTTCTGAAAGAACGTATGTATAGCAAACTCTGAAAAAATCAGCTGGTTGTTTTAAAGTAGCCAAAGATCGTGTGACGTTCTTGTTTCGTAGTAAAGCATCTGGTGATAAAATGTTAAAGCTTCTGTTAATCACCAAATCCCTTATGCCACGAGCTTTAAGATAAGAACATTAAACAACTTCCGGTTCATTTAATGTCGAATAAAAAGGCATGGATGACAGCTGATCCGTTTACAAAGTGGTACAACAACTGCTTCATTTCAAAGGTCCAGAAATATATGGAACAAAAAGGTTTGGGGATTCAAAATACTTTTGCTCGTTGATAATGCGACCAGCCATCCAATGCTGGATCATCTAAATGCTGTTTTTACAATTTTATTCCACCTTGTCGATTCAGCCACTCGATCAGGATATTATAGCAGCATTTAAAATTTGCTACATAAAGCAAACGTTTAAATATATCTTAGACTCAGTGGAAGAAAGAAATTTGACAGTTGTGGAAGCATGGAGAAAGTTTACGATTATTGATTGTATTGCAAATTCTTCTTTTGTTATCAAACAGTTGAGGCAATCGACATTAAATGGTTATAGGTAAAAATTTTGCAGTTTGAGTGAAAAGTGGAAGTTTAGTAATACAAAAATCACACAAAGCAGTGTGTTCTGAAATTATAACTATTATAATTTCAGAAAATTATAATAGTATAACTCACATGCAAATGGCTGACAACGAAGGGCTGAAATTATAACTCACAGGAAAAGGGCTGACATCGAAGAATTGATGCTAGAAAGCCCTTAGAATGAAGACGATTCGATCAAATTTATGTCAGTTTATGATAATAAAGAAGTCGATAATGACGAAGTCGAAACTCAGCTATTAACAGCTAATTTAATTTGCGAGGACTTGAAATTTGCTACAAGTATGGAACTGTAACGAAATTATATTCCTACTCGGCTCTTGTGTCATACTTAACTCAATATACTAACACTAAAGAGTCAATCAGTCATTCAAGAAGACGTAAAACAGATTTCTCACACAATTTAATTTGACAACTTATTTCTATAACGACAAATGTATACCGACTCTCTCAAAATATCGCCTTAGGTATATTCATTCGTTCCACTACTATCAAATTAATGTATAGTCTTACCAACACATTAAGTTGACTCTGTCTCAACTTCTAGGCTTCACTATGCCGTCGATAATTTGTAGCAATTCTCGACCACGTTTTCGACTATAGAACAACTGCTAAACGCTAGAGTCACTCGACTTCTATCGTGTGTCCCAAGCTTAGCTTATATACTTCCTATCTACCTCGCTTCACTTTATTTCTACCTGCTTCTAATTTAAATATTCACGTGGCAATGACAATCAACCTTAATTAAAAGTCCCCAAGGTGAGTGAGTGAGTGACTGTCGATTTTAATGGCGCAAGAGCCAAAGCAGGCTATGCTGCGCCAAACACTTGTTAAAATCGATTAAAATTTAATGGCATTAAAAGAACAAGACCAACACAAGTAACACACAAAAGATAAAAAGTTAAAAATCAAATGTGGTGTAAAAGGCCAATATGACGTAAAAAGGCAAATAAATTATGGTGCGAGTTTTCCCCCACCAAGTCAGATAGATTTAAAACAGATGAATGAAAAAAAGTCCGGCGATGATGATCAAACACCGGACAGTCAATTAAAATGTGATGAATAGAGTAAGGGACATGACAGGAAGGACACTCGGGAGCATCTTCTCCAAACAAAAGATGTTTGTGGGTAAAACGAGTATGTCCAATGCGAAGGCGAGTCAGTCTGACATCGGCTCTTCTCATTGGAAAAACAGGCCATTCTCCAATTATCGGCTTCACCGAGTGTAATTTGTTGTTAATTTGAAGATTCCACGATTCCTGCCATGTCTGATGAATGAGATTTAAAATGTGACGTCGTAAGTCCTCAAATGGGACTGCAAACTGCAGAGGATTCGTTGCCGAACGTGCAGCCGAGTCCGCTTGTTCATTTCCTAAAATACCTACATGACTAGGTACCCAACAAAATTTAATAATATAACCCTTGTTATAAAGACAACAAACCATGTCTGCAATCTCCATCACAATAGGGTGACAGCGATCGTTTAGATTAACCAATGTTTCCAGGACGCTCCTGCTGTCAGTATATACAACGAACTTTCGAGAACTGGATGTCTCGACTAATTTCAGGGCACAGTAGATGGCGACTGCTTCGGCAGTGTAGACACTGCAGGAAGAGTCGAGCCGGTAACTGTGCCTGATGTCGTATGAAACGACACCTTAGCCGACGTATCCAGTTCCTTTCGATCCATCCGTGTATATAGGAATATAATCCTCATACTGACAGCGATGGAAGGCAAAGATTCTCTGGAGAACAATGGGACATGTGTTGGATTTGCTGAAAAAAGCAAAAGGGTTATGGAAAATAAATCTTGGCACATTCCAAGGTGGAAATTTAATAAAATTTCTTTGTTGAATACCCAAGTCATGTAGGCCGAGTTCCTCGATGAATACCTTCACCCTCTCAGAAAAAGGCCGGATGAAGGAAGGACGAGCACTGTACAGTCTCCTTAAAGACGGGCTGATACTAAAGGTCTGTAATGGGTGAGAAGGGAGAGATGACATTTTAAAATGATAATAGAGCGACAGTTTCAGGCGCAGCGAAGCCAAAGGCAGCTGGTTATAGAGGACATAGAGACTCTGCACAGGTGACGTTCGAAACGCACCACAGCAGATTCTCAGAGCATTATGGTGGACTGGGTCAAGCTTCCGCAAGGTAGTTTTGCAGGCAGATCCGTAGACGATGCATCCGTAGTCGATCCGAGACAGAATCACCGACTGATACACTCGGAGTAAAGAAGTTCGATCCGCTCCCCAAGAGGTGTTGGACAACACCTTCAAGATGTTGAGGGATTTCTCACACTTCTTCCGCAGATGTAAAATGTGCGGAAGGAAAGTGAGTTTGCGGTCGAAAATTACTCCGAGGAAGCGGACGTCAGGGACGACCGGAATAGTCGTATCACGGATGCGAATGTCAGGATCGGGATGGAGACCCCGTTTCCTACAAAAATGCACGCAACTACTCTTGCTGGCAGAAATATTATGCCCATTCGCGTCACACCATGTAACCAGGTTATTGACTGCGGTCTGAAGTCGTCGCTCAATGATACGTATTGACGATCCTTCGCAGGAAATCTGCAGATCGTCCACGTATAATGAACCATGTACATATGGTTGTAAATGAGAAAGTATGGGAGAAATGTGACATATAAAAAGAGTGGGGCTCAAAATGCTCCCCTGAGGAACTCCTTCAAATTGAATAAAAGATGAAGAAAAAACTTTACCAACCCGTACTTTAAATGATCTGAAATTTAAAAACATTTTAATAGAAAAGAGGTAAATTGCCTCTCAGACCATAATCGTAAAGAGTGCGCAGAATCCCATAGCGCCACGTACGGTCATATGCCTTTTCGATATCAAAGAAAATAGAAACCAAATGATTCCTCCGTACGAAAGCAGAACGAATCTGACTTTCGAGTAGAAGGATGTTATCTACTGTGGATCTTCCTTTACGGAAGCCACTCTGAAACGGAGGAATGCATTGATCCTTTTCCATTTGATAAACGAGACGGGCATTGACCATACGTTCTAGCGTCTTACACAGGCAACTCGTCAGAGCGATAGGCCTATAGTGGAGAGGGTTCTTTGGATCCTTACCAGGCTTCAGAATAGGAATAACGATTGCTTCCTGCCACTGGCTAGGAAACACATGCTCCCTCCATATTCGGTTGAATAGGTAAAGGAGACTGACAAGTGAATCCTCGCTCAAGTGGCGAAGCATATCGTATGTTATACCATCAGAGCCTGGACTGGTATTGTTAGATAAGGACAGAGCCTTTCTCAATTCCCACATGTCAAAGTCACAGTTGTAAGGGAGTGGTTGCCGACACCTGAAGTTGATAGGTGTCTGCTCAGAACGATTCTTAGTCGCTAAAAATGTAGCGCTATATGAATCGGAGCTTGACACACTAGCAAAAGAGTGGCCAATGACATTGGCCACTTCGACAGGTGAAGAATGCACAGCATTTGCAATTTCCAGTATCGGGATGGAAAATTCCCGATATAGGGAGTTTGCAGCTTTTACCTTTCTCCATAACTGTTGACTTGTGGTAGACGATGTGATGGAAGAGACATACCTGATCCAAGATTCTCTCTGACTATGTCGCCTTACTCTGCGAGCAATTGCCCTTGTAAAGGCTATGAGATTTTCAGTTGTGGGATATCGTCTGAAGATACCCCACAATTTCCTTTGTTCCCGGTAGGAGGATTGACATTCCTTATTCCACCATGGTTTACTCATCTTCCTCTGTGATGTTCCACTCTTCGGTATCGCTGCATCAGCAGCGTTCACGATAGAGGCAGTGACATTGCGGACAGAGTCATTAACATCTCGATCTTGAACCATTGTACCGGTAATAACTGCTAACCGTGTGAATAAATCCCAATCTGCCCGGTTGAAGCGGTAAGTGGGAGGACGTAATCGCCCCCCACTACCATGAACCTGGGAGATCAGGAGAGGGAAATGATCACTATTATAGAGATCATTTAGAACCTCTAAATTCAGCGACGGTAGCAGTGTCGGTGAACAAATGGCTAGATCAAGGGAATGAAATGTCCTAGTGGGAGCATGGAAATACGTTTTCTCGTCGGTGTTCAGCAGACAGAGACTGTGATCAGAGATCAATCGCTCGATCTGCCGACCGCGAGAATTTGTACCATCATACCCCCACTGAGGGCTGTGTCCATTAAAGTCACCTAGCAGAAGGAAGGGAGCTGGTAACTGTTCGACTAGTTGGTCTAAATCCATTTGTGACACAACATCGTTAGGTGGCAGGTAAATGCAGCAGACTGTGATTAAAGTGCGAGCGTGATTTCGCACAGCCACAGCCTGCAACGATGTGGTCAGTGTAACGACGTTATGAGGACAGTTCTGGGATGCCAAAATACAAACACCTCCAGAAGAAGGTGATGCTGCATCAACATCCCGTCGTACACAATGATATCCACGCACACGGGTTGCCATATTACTCTTCAGAAAAGTTTCCTGAAGAGCAACACAGACAGGTTGGTGCGTAGATAGTATGGATTTGAGATCCTCTAGTCTGGGTCGTAAACCACGGCAGTTCCAGGAAACAAAAGCCATTAAATGGGCGCACTGGAAGTGGAAGGTCCCGTTTCCAGGACCCCCATGGAGTCATAATCTCCGGGCGATGGGTGTAATACCACCGCATCCCCGTCAATGACCCTAGTTTTTTTGCGAGGAACACTGTTCTTCGCGGATAGTTTTAATTTTTGCCTCTGCAAAGCTTTTGACCTGGCCAATGGCCTAGTCTGATTAGCCTTTGCAGAGGAAGGTTTTTTTTTGAATAATTAATGTTTTCTTTGTTTGCAGAGCCTTAGAGTTAGGTAATGGTGTCTTATTTTTTGGTTGCGGTTTCTTAGAAGTAGGAACAGGTTCAGGAAATTGGGTGGACTTGGATATTTTCGTAGTCTGGGTTGCAGTAGCGTATCTTTTCCCCTGTACTGGGGTACGGGAAGCTACTACGCGGCGAGCCTCGGGATACGATAAATTCTGCAGCGTCTTCACCGTAGAAATTTCTTTTTCGTCGGCCCATTTCGAGCAACAACGAGAGTATGCAGGGTGGTTGCTCTGACAGTTGACGCACTTTTCTGCAGCGTTACAGGAAACACTTTCGTGTCCTGTTGCTGTACAGCGAGCGCACGTCAACTGTCCCCTACACGCGTTCTTGGAATGGCCATATCGTTGGCAATTGAAACATCTCAGAGGGTTTGGAATATATGGTCGGACGGAGAGTCGAAGATATGCGGCCTGAACTGTCTGTGGTAGGGTAGGAGTCGAAAAGATCAAGATGAGGTGCTGGGTGTTAAGCACCTTACCATCTCTCCTAATCGTGATCCTCCAGACACCACAAACCAGCTGGCCCTGCAGATTCTCCAAAATCTCTTCCTCCGACACGTTTTCCAAATCCCTTGAGGATACGACGCCACGAGAGTAGTTCAGATTTCTATGTGGTGAAGTCGTTACAGAATAAGGTCCTAAGGTCTTGATACTCATTACAAGTTGGGCTTGTTTTGAGTTACAGACCTCGACTAATAAGTCCCCAGAACGTAGTTTCTTTATATCTTTTACTGTTCCTACCATTCCCTGTATACCCTTTTGAATCAAAAAGGGGGATATGGTTGCAAAAGTGTCAGTTTCTCTTTTTACCAGGAAGAATCTAAAGGTGTTGTTAATATTTGTATTTACGTCGGATTTTTCTACATTTTCACAATCTACATAATACTCTACACGGTCAGCCCATGATTGACTATTCGTTTTTAATGAGTTTGTAACAGCTTTGGGAGCCAAAATCTTAAATTCTTTAGTTGTCGCCATATTGCCTTAAAAGAGAGAAAAAAAAAAAAAAAAAAACACGGAAAGACTTCTAATTCGATGGGTCCCCGCCAGACCCATCTCCCCACTCTTTCCTAACGTGGAAACGAGTAACCTCCGGAGAGATTCGTTCCAGCCGGACAATGTGACCTGCCCCATTACGTGCCCAGGCAGAGGCACAGGTCCAAGGCCGAAGCCAAGGAGGATTTCTCGCAATGGGAGGGAGGTCACACAATCCAGCCACACGCAACCAAGGCTCTCCCTCTGGGAACATTTTATAGGATGACATTCCAAAACTGTAACCGACGGCGCACGCAACTCCTCTCCTCGCACACCCTTCCCCAACCAGGGCCTTTTCCAATCACGCCCATGCGGTCTCCCACTAGGTACCTCCGCATGAGGGGTACTGGGCCCCCGTATTGCCAGAGCTAGGTATGCAGGAAATCGGCATTGATACGCCGTCGCGTCGGCCTTTTAGTGTTTTAGTAGAGACACCACAAAGATTTTTTTTTTAATTTTAAATAATTTTATTCATTTTTTTTTTCAACACAAGAGTTAACATAAACATTAATAAGAAAAAAAAACTATGTTAGTTTAAACTGTTTTCCGCCTGATATTATAAGATATCAAGCGGAAAACCCCCAAAGCAAAACACATAACAGGAAAAAAAGAGGGGGGGGGGAAGAAGAGGAAAACAAAGATCACTGAGGTACCTCGGGGTTGTGAAGCCCCTACTCATCTCAGGTAGATGAGCCCCCTGAGGGGAAAGTCCCCAAGGTTAGTGAAGAGAAAACCGCGAATAGCCCCCAACGTCACAGAACATCTTACTGATGATCCTGACATAGAGCGTGCATTGAAATTTAAACGTAATCTTCAGTTTTTGGTAGCAGAATATCAAGAATTATATAAGCAACTTGAGAAACAAAAAAAAAAAAAAAAAAACGCAAATAACAAAAAATAGAATTTAAAAAAAAAAAAAACCCAACAGAAGCCGTTAATAAAGAATTTTTCATTTGAATCAAAGCCGACAGTTGTGCTAGACATATCTGACACATCTACTTATGATAGCATTTTTGATCCAGTTCGTAATAAACGTGCACGCTTGTTATCAAGTACCGATGAATGGTTGCTAGTTAGTAGTTTTATTCCTAATTTCAATTTGAATTTTTATGTTGTACATACCTATAGATTGAATTTTCACTATACAATTCAATTTTTTTTTTTTTTTTTTTGGAAATAAAAATGAATTTTTTTTTTTAAATATGTAATTTTAATTTAATAATTAATTTTTTTTAATTTTTTTTTTTTTTTTTTTGGAAATAAAAATGAATTTTGTTTTATAAATATGTAATATGAATTTCATAATTACTTTTTTTGCAAGTTTTTTTTTTTCTTTTTTGAAAATATTTAGTTATTTCATCCTACACGATTTTTTAAAATTGTGGAACATATCCCCAAATTTACCATACTTTGCATGTATTTTTTATGCGAATTTTTTTTTGGAACGATTTTTTGAGGAACATAAGTTTTCTACCGTGTAAAAAGAAATTTGGGTGTATTTGATATAAGGATAGTGACCTGTTTTATTTCAATACATTGCAAGAGGGAGGAAAACCTTCCCATTTTTACAGAATTCAAAACAATTTTTTCAACTGTATCCACATCTTTGTGGAACACTTACAAAAATTGTATATGATTTTGTTTATTTATGACTCTGCAAACAAATAATCGTATGCTCTAATATACAAATATATGTATTCGATTTTCTATGTTATAAAACTGTAGACGAATTCCCTTTGTTTGAAAGAACTTCCAGCAAAAAAAATTATTCAAAATGAGATAAGATTATTGAAAACAATATACAAAATTAAAACCGTAAAATAAATAAATTTAATTTATTTATCATTGTTATTTTTTTATGAAATTTATTCTTAAAATTTGCGATCCAAGAAAATTCATAAAATATAAGTTAAAGCATAAGACTTGCTGTGAAAAACTTTAATATATAACCACTCTATAAATCATTATCTTCAATATCAAACTATGAACAATATATATATATATGATTTTTTTTTTTATATAAATATGGCTTAAGATACGGATTCATCATTAGTTGGGGAAGAAATAACACAAAAATATGCAAAAATTTTTGATGGAAGAGCACACACACAGTTAACATCTGTATCTTAAAAAACACTTTTTTTCCAGTTATTGCTTTCATTTTCTATGTTTTTTCGTGATTTCGCAATCTGAGTTTACTTATAGTTTTGATTCGTTTTCTGATGACTGAATGCAGACATTGGTTTTCTTAAGGGAAAGATAAAATCAGCATTCAAAGAAGCAAAAAAAAAAAAACTTTGTGTGCGAAATTTGTTTGTTCCCTTCCTCCTGAAATCGGGACTCAGACTTCTTACGCTTTTGCTAAAAGATAACGATTGTAATTCCGACTTCCTTCACGGAAAAAGTGTCATCCCTGTTTCCGCCATTATAATTTCTTGGAATAACTCGTACTTAAAAACATATTATTTGTACTCGAATTTAAAAAATATTTCAATGTTTTTTTTTCCAGGAGTAACTTCCGTAATTATCTGTATTATATGCTTATAACTGATAAAGTTGAAGAAAATGATTATCAAAATAGCAAAATTCGGCAATTTTTTGAAATATTATATTGCATTTTACATCCCACTTTCTCCACACAAATTTCTCGTGTTATTTTTTATAAGAAAATATCTGCTAAAGAAAGAATACAGCAGTTTAGCATTTGATCTAATTTTATGAATTTTATCGACTATGTGGGGCTTTACTGTTCCGTAAAATGATAAATAGTAATAAAATTATCTTTTGTTATGACAATTATGAATACAATATGCATCATATTAAGAACCCGAATTTGAAAAAAAAAATTGTAATAAACATATTTTTAAAAACTTTTGTTGTTAAACGTAACAGACGCTGCCATCTTTACATTCAATTTCCGCAGCCAGATCATAGCCCCTTCTGAGTTATGAAGGAAATCCAAGTCTCTAGATCAGATAAAATTTGCCAATAGTGAATAATATATTTATTTTAATTTGGTAAATACAGAAAATTTTGTAATGTCATTATGGCACATAGTTTTTTTTTTACGATCATAAAGAATAAACAGTTACTTAATGATAACATATTATCAACCATTTTAATTTGGTTTAGTTTTATTAACGTCGCACTAGAAGCAACATGAAGGCTATAGGCGACAGACCTAGTAATTTTGAATCTCGGTCAAGTGACGAGGACAACACCTGAGCTGGCACTCCCCTCTCTTAACTTCCACACCACGCCAACGGGAGGACTTTGGCCCCCCGACAGATTTAACATGCATCAGCCCCGGCTACACGGCGGGTCTTTGGCGGCCAAGAACCGAACCCGCGACTGAACGAAAACCGCCGATCACGAATCCGAAAAAATTAGCACTAGGCTACCATGGAAACTTTGTCTAATTTGATATCATATCTTCAGTCGGAATATTTCTTACGATCGCAAAATATCTGCTTTAATAAAAAATTATTGGCTCTTTTCATGTTGTTTATGAAAATACTGCTATTGGTGTTTTTGGGGGCATTCCAGTCGATGTAAACATTTGACTCCTTAATCGATCTTGAGATACTGTGCGCCTGCTCATATCAAAAAAATTTTGAGTGTCCCTGAATCCTTACATTATACTTAGGCATCCCGTACCATGTCATCCAAGTATACCAGAGACCTTTGGGAGAGAGAAATTACCTCACTCGGGATCTAAATCCCATTATTATTTGAAAGTAAGCTTCTAGAGGTGTTAATTGTAAAGAAAATTTATATATAGACGGTACAGCTCAGGTGTTCGCGAAATTAAAGTAAGAAATCAAATTATTATCCCAAAAATTCGAGATAGTAAATAATACCCTATTTTGTTGTATTGAATGCTTCCTATTTTTTAGTTCATTCGACACAAAGGTTAGCTAACCACAACTTCGTAATTTTGAGCCACGGTCAGATGACGAGATCGTTAACTCATGCTGATGTGACGACTTTTAATGCCATTCCGTGATGGGTAGGATTTTAACATGAAAGCAGAACGCTGTACGACTGTATGAACTGCGACTCTCATGATTAGGGATAATAGCCTTTACAGCATCTTATCCTTCAGAAATCAGCCAACATGACTTTAAAAAAACATTCTTTTCGTCCAAAAAAATTTTAACTTATGAAAGTTCTTTACAATTTTAAAGGCAATTATATATAAAATAATGCTAGTTATCGATTCTCGAAACTTTATTGCTCCTAGAAGCTTTCGTAACGATATGACATCTAATTTTGGAAGGTTTTTTTTTTTGTCTTCATTTTAATTCCATGCGTCCCGTTTTAGAATAATTGGTAACATCCTAATGCAAAACAAGAACCCGAAAACCTGAGGGATAACACTCTTTGTTGCTTTTCATATATCCCACGAAAAACAATCAATCGACCAACCCAAACCTGAAACTAATTCCATTATAACAGAAACACTATTAAAGGTCACATTTCCTCATACCATGGCAGTACACAATATTTGTTCAGTTTTTCCTTCACATGAACAAGAATGCTAAAATAGGACTAATTAACAAAATATTAATTGTAATTATTTTAGTTATCTTTTTGATTTCATGATAATGATTTTGCTGTCTATTATAGGTCATGTAAAGGCTAAGATACAAGTATTGAATTAGAGAATACATAACATTGCACAAGATAATTTAAGACATACCATAGGGAGAAAATGTTTCTAAATATATATTAAAAATAAATTTAAAAAAACATATCTATAGTTAACAAATCAATATTTTACACTCAACTGGTACTTCCATCCAGCAAAGCAATTTGAAAAAATTGAAGCATTTTCTTATACCTTTATACAAATATACCGCCAAAATATCTAGCATTTTAAACATTATGGGGAATCTTAACACTTGTTATACAAATATTACAAAAGTAGCAATTAATGAATTTTTTTTATGAACAATTCATTAATTATAGTAGCAAATTTAAGTTTTACAACTGTAAATCAAAAGCGAAAGAAATATCAAATTTTTCTTTGTATTAAAGATGATATACACATATATTAAAATATACACTTTCACTTTTTCAAAAAATTATGGATTTCTAACCCATCAGCCTCTTAATCAAGCTATTAATATTTCAAAATTCTATATTCTGACATTCAAAGGTCTTCGCAAAAAAATACTTTGAGCAAGAGGTAAATGATTATGTTCTCAATTTTAAGAAACTTAGTTAAATTTACCTATATAAGTTAAGATAAATCAAAAAGTACTGAACTGTTATAAAACTGATGCTGAAGAAAATGGTCATAAGACACTAAATCACAGGATTTTCAGGCAATCAGCATGTCCCAATTCCATTAAAAAACTTATCTTATAGATGAACAGATGCATATTAAATCCATCAGGCTTCAAAGTTCCGATATTGGCACGAATGGGGAGTGTTGGGCGCTTTACTACTGACTAAAGTTCAAAATTGCAAGATGTATTGATGGATATTGAAGTGGGCAGAAATAGGCATCCATTAGCCTTTAACAAACTTTTAAATTCTGGCAATTTGCTGAAGAGTGTATTTTTTAATTTAGGCTACATATATAAAATGATGTATAAACAAAATGAAAGAATGTTTGCTTCAGTAAGATGCATCATTCTTCTACATAATTGTATCGCCAACTTTTATTTTGGATAACATAATTGTCTTATTTAATATTTTAAAAAAAATTAATCAAAATTTTACAAAAGAAATAAGAAACAAATCATTTTGCAGAAAAGATAATGAATTAACAATTTAGGAGGGAATAACCTACAATTACAGAGATAAATATCAAAAGAAACATTAGTTTCATACACATTTGCCAGTTACTACAAAATAGAAGGATTGAAAATTAGAAATACATATATTTTCTTTCAATCAATTTTTTAAAACTTTTAAGTTAATACATTTAAACAGAAAACCAAGTTTATAGTTGTTCGCAAAAAAGGTAAAATATATTGCTAGGAATACGAGCAAGTGAAAGTAAAGATTAATGGCTCAAGAGCCAAACATGGCTATGCAGTGCAGAACAAGATTAACAGATATCTAGATGTTTGAAAAAATGGAAACAGTTCACAAAAAAAATCAAAAATAGAGAAGGATCACTAGGATATCCCCAGGCACCTCACCAAGAATACCCTAGCAAGATCACAATCCCTATAGAAGAGAAAAAAAAATCACTGGGGTACCGCAGTCATCATGCCTGTACTTTTACTTAAAGTCAAGCCCTTGAGGGGTTATAACATAGGAATTCTCCCTGATGTATAACTATTAAAATGAAATTTAAACAATAAAGTTACAGAAGAGAAAAGTTTTAGAAATTAACAGTTGTTGAGTAGAATTAAGGAAAGCAGGTTCAAACATTTTGCTCAGAAACCTAACTAGATGCGATTGTTTGTTAACACCTGCATTAAGATGCAACATGAAGGTTAGAAGTGACAAAATTCAACCCTAATGAAAGACCCATGTTGGTTGCCAAATTAAAAGAACTAGAGATAACATTCCGATTAGTTCAGTGTTTCAGATGATTTTCACTTTAAAATGCAACACAAATATGCAAGGAATTAAAAAAAACCGACAACACCAGTTTAAATTATTTGGTTGCATGATTCAATCACATTTCATCCTAAATATGTAATTTCATTTTGTAAAATTACACAATTTTATATTTAAAAATTAATAGTTCACAGAAATAAATTAGCCCTTCATGCAACACCTTTCCATTGAGGATATAACAATTTCTAATAGGAAATTATGAAAAATGTTTAGATCATTGGGTAATTTATGGATAGTATAAAAAGAATTAGGTATACGAGATCTAAAGGGGAGGTAGTAGCCATTAAATATATATGAAAAACACACAGACCAAAAAAATGTTTTTGAGAACATTTTATTGAATGCTTATAAACAAGGAAATTAAATACAAACAAACATGTACTTATAGAGAATATACAAACTCTGAAAAATATCAAAATCTACTTGCTTGAAATAAGCTTAATACAAACAATTAATAAGATCAATGCAAACAAATATTTAAAAAAAAGGTTGGAATGTACTTTAGAGTAACTTCCCGTTGGCGACAAAAGTTGTTTACACTTTTTTGGCGATATTTATACAATTCTGGTTACCATGCTTTCTCTCATCTGCGGTGGCTTTAGCCGTGGCAACCTTACGAATATGGCATATGATACATGATTTTCAGTAAGAAGTTTTTTTTTTTATATTTATACCTTTCTCTGATCATTTTTTTTTTCACTTTTGTTGCAATCGCCGGGGCTATCTATTCGAATTTGCCACACGAATACGGATGCCGGATCACCTGATGTTTTTTTTTTTCGTTATACAATCCTCGGAACCTATTTTTTTCACTATTTATACTTTTCGAATTTGCCACACGAATGAGTATGCCGGATCACCTGATGTTTTTTTTTTCGTTATACAATCCCCGGAACCTATTTTTTCCACTATTTATACTTTTCGAATTTGCCACACGAATACGGATGTCGGATCACCTGATGTTTTTTTTTTCGTTATACAATCCTCGGATCCTATTTTTTCCACTATTTATGCTTTCGCCGGGCTTACTTTTCGAATTTACCACATTCATCGGAATTAGACTCTTCCATCTTTTTTTTCCCCCTTCTGTCTGGATAACTTTTTTACAAAATTCATTACACCTGCGCAATCTGACAGTCAAGCAGCTGTTGCATATGTTTTTCTTAAACCTTAACCAATCACGGGTTAATCGTTTGGTCTTTTGCATTGTTTACTGACGACTTCTCATAGTTTCTAGAATTTTCTCTGTCCGTTAGTACGGTGTACAGTTGTGCAGTTCAGTTGTTTATTAATTTTGCTGTGTTTTCGTGCTTTTGCGTTTTACGTTCTTAAACGTTTTTTTTTTTTATTCAAATTCTCCTGCTTGGTTGATATTGTGTTTCTGCGTTTTTTTACCTTACCGTCAATCATTTACTCCACGTTTATTCTCCCAATCCCAGTTCCTTTGTCGAGGGAGAATTTCATTCTTACATGATTTAATACATGTGGAGACGGAGACACGATCATTCTATTCAGGATGAAACCTACAAGGAGTTTTTGAAAACCGTTATTACTGTGTACCCGCCGGAAAATCGAGACGCCACTGAAACTTAGGTAAGTCAAAAAATCCCTACTTTACAGCTTCGCGGAGTTCAGGCTCCGCCATAAAAATCGCCAAATTTGGCGATTTTTCAAATCTCGCCAAGAAGTTACTCTAAACTACATTTTCACCAAAAAAAATTATATGGCAATAAATACAACACAGCAATTTCAAGTTTAAAAAATAAATTTAAGCTCTAAAATAAAATATATCAAGTTCAATATCTTGATTGAATGAAAAATGTAAATATTTAAAAAACTGAACAATCCCTCAAGGCATTGTGATTTATAAATTATGACACAGTTTTTTAAATTATAATGGAGATATTATAAACATAAATTTCAGTAGCAAATATAAAACTAGCTATAGCCAGATAGTAATCAAAGCAATTTTCAAGTATTCAACTTTAAAATCTGCTAAAAATTCAACATTTAGACCGGACGGCTTTGGTAAGGCATCAAGAATACTAATATCTTTTTTAAAAAATCAACTTTTATGAAAGTATTAAAACAAACCAACTTTTCTCCAATTTATCTCTGCATTGTTTTTAGTTTATAATATTTGATGTTAACCTTGATATGATACAAAATAATTTGTATGATATCTAGGTTAACATAAAATGTTACTAACTAAAAGTAAGGCACAATCCATTCAAGAAAAGTAATTTTTTTTAAAAAAAAAATAAATCTGAAGATAAAAGTATTTTCAAAATTTAAGTTAAAAGTTTTCATTATCACTTGGATGTAAACTAGTAGCAGAAAAATTTGAAACCAAATCAAAATATCTTACCAGGTACATACAAAAAGTTTTGGCTGTCAAAGTTTGGCATTATGGCCGGCTAACTTTAGCCATTAAATCATCACAAATACCACCAAGTTGGCTGTTTTCAATTTTTATTTGCTTTATATCACTTTCTAAGCTGGAAATCTTCATCTCTGCTTTTTTCAATTGTGCTTTTAGAACAGTTACTTGAGCTTCACCAGTTCGCTTGACACCAGCAACTTCAATATTTGCCTTTTCCAACAATTCTTCAGTACGTTCCTGAAGCATACAATATGTTTGTTCATGCTCCTTTACCTTAGTTTGCAAGTCAGAAATTACTTGTTTCAAATGCTCCTCATTTTCTTTATAAGTCTTCAACATTCCTTTACATTGTTCATAGCGTTTGTGGAAATCAGCAAAAGTATTCTCAACACTTTGCAAATCTTCTGTAGTAGTCTTAAGATCTTCTACAAGTTTCTTATTTTCAGTTTCACAAACTTCTACTTTCGTCTGTATCTTTTTAACTAAATCAGAATTTTCAGCCAAGACACCTAGTAGATCTTCTATCACAACTTTCTGAATTTTCAGGAGATTATCACGCTCGATTATTTGCGATTCCATTTCTCTCTGCTTTTTCAAATAAACTTCTTGCATTGTCAATTCATGAATTTTAAGTTTTTGCTGGAACTCGTCTTCTGTGTACAGTTTTGGAGGAAACGAAAATTCTGGTGTTTCAATGCTCTTACAAATGGCTGGTTTGGGTGAATCAAATGATATTAAGACATTACCTGTTGACTCGCGTACGTTGATATCTACAAAATGCTTATTTACAACTTTGGGTTCAGGACTTGATTTTTCAGTAGAAACTTCCTTTTGCATTTCGTTTACAGCAGCAGAGATCAATGCACAATTATCTGGCTTGGACATGTTTGGAGAAAACTTAGAATGAAGAGGATCAAATTTAACATATAAAGATGAACGAGGTATTGAAGATTCTTGTTGGACTGAAGTTTTGATGTTTTCCAAGAATTGAAAAGAATTTGGATCTTTGAAGAACTGTACAGCATCTGTAAACTCTTCATCACATTCATTAGTAACAGGATTATCAGGTATTTTGAAGCCGAAATCCACTTCTAATACTTGATCAATAGGATTATTACACTGATCGTCAGCTACTTTAAATGTAATATCTTCATTAGGAAATTGTTCAATAGCATTAATAATTTGATCTTTATTCGTAGAGTCAACATTAGAAATACATGCAGATGCATTGTTGACAATATTTTCCGGACTTTTCAAAGAATTACAACCAGCATCAGAAAATTCAAGAGGTTTATTTATAGAATTTTCAGGCACCTTAAATGCTAGATTTTTACTAGGAAAGATTTCAGTTTGCTCATTTATAGAAATCCCAGGCACTTCAGACTCTATACTAGCATTTGAAAAATCATTAATAGATTTACGATATGGATTTCTAGACATTTGAGATTCTGTACCAGCAGAAAAATCTTCAGCTGATATATAGATAGGATTTTCAGGTACTATGGATGGTTCATCAACAGTAGAAAAATCTCTACTTGGTTTATTAATTGGATTTTCAGGCACTTTAAATTCTGAATTAACATTAGAAAAATCATTAGTATGCTTAATATTTGGATTTTCAAGCACTTTAAATGCTGCACCAACAACAGAAAAATCTTTGACTGATTCATAAAGAGACTTTTCAGGTGCTATAAATGGTACATCAACAGTAGAAAAATCTCCAGTTAGTTTATTGACTGGATTTTCAGGCACTTTGGATTTTGAGTTAACATTAGAAAAATCATTCACATGATTAACTGGATTTTCAAGCACTTTGGATGCTGAGTTCACATTTGAAAAATCACCTGTTTGGTTAACTGAACTTTCAAGCACTCTGGAAATCGAGTTAACATCAGAAAAATCAACTGCATGGCTAGATGAATTTTCAATCACTTGAATTCCTGCACCAACAGAAAAATCTCCAACTGGTTCATTGCTTGGATTTTCAAGCACTGTGGATGCTGCACCCACAATAGATAAATCTTCACCCGATTTATAGAGAGGCTTTACAGCCATTATGGACAGTGCATCAACAGTAGAAAGATCTCCAGTTAATATATTGATTGGGTTTTCAGGCAATTTGGATACTGAATTAATATTGGAAAAATCATCAGCTTGTTTATTACTTGGACATTCAGTTACTTTGAATTTAATTTCATCATTACAAATATCCTTATTAAGTTTATCAGTACCATTTTCGGGTACCTTCAACACAAAATCAGGACTTGAAAAATCTTCAGCAGTATTATTAATAGGAATTTCAGGTACTTTCATGACTGAATCTGCATTAGAAAAGTCTCCAATTACAGTATTAATAGGATTTCCAAGTACTTTGCAAGCAGGAACAACATTACAAGATACCACAGGAACATTATTCACATTTTTGGAGGATGACAAAGTGCAAACAGGATCAATAAAATTTCCTAATATTTCAAAACCAGATTTACTTTCAATATTATTTTCATCCATATTCATAGTTGAGCTCTCCGCCTCTTTTAAAGTTAAAGGAGCATTGGCAATGCCGTCAGAAACAGCAAGATCTCCAATTACATTGATAACAGTGTTATCATTAATAACCTCAACAATAGAATTATTTCGTGAACTGCCAAGCACTTCAGAGACAAGATCATTTGCTAAGTTTCCAGATATATCATTGAATATACCTTCTGACTCTTTGAAAGAGAAATCTACAATATCCATTGTTTCAGGACACAACTTATATTTAGAGTTATCAGCAGATAATTTTGAGGTATTAACTGGACTGATGAGAGAAGATTCCTGTTTCAATGGAGCACATTGGTCATTTTTAACAGCAGACTCTAAACTCAAATTAACAGTTTTGCTGAATGAATCATTTGGTATTGTTTCAACTTTGGTTTCAATTTCAAGTGAGGAGTTATCCTTAAAAGTTTTGAAAATGTCGTTATTCACCCCACTGTAAGTTGCTTCACCCAGAACGTTGAGATTTGAAGTACCAAGTGAATTACTACTTTCAGTCATTGTAGCTCCCATATCAGTATATAAATATTCTTCATGAATATTATTATTGATTCCTGTCATCATATCCTTTTCAACGGGAGTGCTATGTGTCAAAGAAGGCGACCCGGTTGTAAAACATCCGTTATTTGCATTATCATTTGACACACTACAATCGTTAGAATTGTGCAAACTTGCAGTAGAGTGGCTTACGTTCAAGTCTATTATGTTGCTAATATCACCCATTTTTTTAAAAATATATTATTAAAAATCACGTAAACGACGTAGACGCTTAAACACAAGGTAACCTAACAACAAACCATTGCGCGCTTTAAATAACAGTATAAAAATAAATATATGTGAGTTGTCTTTTAACTTCTGCCGTTACATGTACTCTATTTGATAAATATGACGTGATATCTCCATTTAAGTACAGTTCATTTTTAGTTAAATATTTATGCAATTATATAAAAAAATGCATTGAAAAGTTGTACAAGAAAGAAAAACTTTATTTTGAGATGACTGCGTTTTCAATATGAATTTAGGAAACACATTGCATCTGCGAATTAAAAGTGAAATGTAATGATATTTTAAATTTCTTGTCGGCTTCTTTGTTTTTCAATTAATTATAGTCTTTTCTGGGTAACCTCAGGAGACATTTATGCAAAAAATTATCAAGTTTTTTTTAGTTTATTTTTTTTATCAACGTCGCACTAGAAGCAACACGAGGACTATTACACGGACCTCGTAATTCTGAACATCGGTCAAGTGACGAGGATGACACCTGAGTTGGCATCCCCCCTCTCCTACCTTCCATACCACGCCAAAGGGAGGACGTGGAATGTTTACTTAGAGAGGTCAACCCCGTAAAGTAAAGATTACCCGGGAGGACTTTGGGCTCCGACAGATTTAACGTGCATCAGCCCCGGCTACACGTAGGGTCTTTGGCAGCCAACGATCGAACCAACACCTTCCCACGACTGAACGAAAACCGTCGGTCACGAATCCCAAATCCCGACCATTAGCTACCACGGCCACCAAAAAATCATCAGACTAGACTACAAAAAACTAATTGAAACTTTTGCGGCAGCAAATACGTTGAAATTGTGGGGGAACAAACCGACCATTAATATCATTTCTAATTAGACAACAAACAGATGAGAGGAAATTCTAGGAATTCAATGTTCAGCAAACTGATAATTACATCTGTTTTTTTAAATAAATTCAATTTGCTGGATATTTCAGTTCGTTCTACCTGTAATAGAGAGGACTAATGTTCTGGGACACATTCTAATAACGTGCGTAAACTATACCTCCTATAGAATTGAACTCTGGAGCATTCCCCACCTTCACCTTCAGAGGAATTTTACATAAAACAGTGTCGAATAAAAAGAGTTTTAGAGCTTTTTTTTATATAGAGGATGAAATATTTTAATATTTATTAATTCTAAATAAATTTGAATAGATAGGAATAACGGCCTTTGTTGGCCTACATCCCTTATCAATCAATCTATATATAATAGTCTTTAACTTATTTCTTGCATCCAAATCCAGTTATTAATAAACTTTTGAAACTAAACTTTGTAAAAAAAAATTTTTTTTCTGGGAGGTGGTGGAGATAGCCTAGTGATCATGATCGTAGGCTTGAGGTCGGTGGTTTTCGTCCAGTCACGGGTTCGAGCCTTGATGCCACGAAAGACCCGCCGTGTAGCATAGGCTAATGCACGTTAAAACGGTCAGTACCCAAAGTCCCCCCCCCCGTTGACGTGGTGTGGAAGTTAGGAGAGGGGTACTAGCTCAGGTGTAGTCCTCTTCTCTTAATCGATGTTCAAAATTGTGAGGTCTGTCGTCAATAGTCCTCATGTTGCATCTAGTGTGACGTTAATAAAACCAAACCAAACCTCAAATTTTTTGGAGCATTTGCAGTTTTTAAAAGTAAAAACCATAAATATCACTTTTATTTTTAACTTCTGGGCAAAAGTAGAAAACGAAAAAAACACTAGCTCTCACAGTCCGTTCCAACAGAGTTCGGTTGTTGTTCTCATCATTTGACCGAGATTAAATGTTACGAAATTCTTTGTCAATAGCCCACGTGTTGCTTCCAGTGCGACCTTAACAAAACCAACCAACAATTCCGATAAGAAGTCAAAGCCAAGTATTTCAGCTAAATTCTTCTCTCTATAAAAAATATGTGAAGTGGCGTAAGTTTTAGTTTTTAGTTTAGTTTTTATCAACGTCGCACTAGAACCAACACAAGGGATAATGGCGATGGACCTCGTGATTTTGAAACTCGGTCAAGTGACGAGGACGACGCCTGGGCTGAAATCTTCCTCTCCTAACTTCCACACCACGCCGACTGGAGGACTTTGGGCCCTTACAGATTTAAAGTGCTTCAGCCCCGGCTACACGAAGGGTCTTTAGCGCTCAAGGTTCGAACCTGCGACTGAACGAAAACAACAGGCCACGAATCCGAAATCATGAGTACTAGGCTAATGCGGCCACGAAGTGGCTTAAGAGAGACATTTGGTGTTTTTCTCGAAGGGAATTGGCTTCTTTATAGATATTTTAAAATAATTTTTTAGTGAAATATAAAAAAGTATCTGTATGTTTATTTGGAAGCATGTTGAACCTTTTTGTAACTATACGAATTCTCATAATATATGAGGTTCTGAAACTATATCCTAAATACGTAAAGATCGATCATTACCCGAAATCTAGAGCTAAACAGTCAGACCAATCAATTCATGAAAAACCTGGAGATGATGCTGGAAGATTTCTTTAAAAATTAAAGTTTTGTGGTATTCAATGTTATTGAATCCGATCCCCGTAATTGAACATTTTTAAAAGAAACTTACTTATGAAACATTATATACAGGTTTCCTTGTATTTCTTTAAATCAAAAAATGATTTGTTTTGAATGTAAATATTGTATTTTTTTTAATGTTGAGTATTTTCAATAATTTTTTCGTAGTTGTAAAATATGAGATGAAGTGATTGAATTGTATAAGAATTTTTATATTTTAACTTCGTAATATTTCAAATTTTTTAATATTTGTCTCGCGTATGATGGAGGAAAGTGGAATTATAGCCGCTTGGTGATTTAAAAACTAAGACCAAAATCGGCAAATTTCTTGACTTTGGGGAAACCATTGCCTTGGAAAATGCAAGGTGGAAAATATGGTTAACTTCCAGACAGATGTGGAAGATCTGTTCCTGTTTGCGTGAGCGGTTGCGTAGATTATTTTTCTTCTTTTTTTTGTGCGCCCCTTTATATTTTTAAAATACATAAAACATGTTATACATGCAAAAATTTGTCGATTGATGTTAAATAAAATAAGTAAGGGGTATTTGCAATACAAGACAAACATTAAAAAAAAAAAATCTGACATTTTAAAAAATGTATTGTATTTAAAGTACACCAAATAAGCAAAATTTTTTGAAAAAAAAAAAAAAAAAAAAAAAAACATTAAAAGTAAAAAAAATTAAAACTTTGTAAAAATGTTCTTTAAAGTTACACAAATTAAATAACTTGGGCCGAGTTCTTTACTTTTTCACCTAGGAAAAATTTTAATGAATACAGTTACAAAGTTTCTTATGGACATAGAAGCTATCAAAACTTTCGCAGGTGAATTAAAGAATTAGGTCATGTATTTGCTATAAAAAATACGGATATTCTAAAAAATAAACATTTCTTAAGTTACGCAAAATATACAAGAGTATTTGCAATAAATAAATAATAAATAAACATTAAATAAATAATAAATGAACGATAAATAAATAATAAATGAACAAAAAATAAATAATAAATGAACAATAAATAATTAATGAACAATAAATCAATAAACAATAAATAAATAAGCAAAACTACTAACGATCTAAAAAAATAACGAATTTTATTTTTAACGATACACAATATACAAGATAATTACAATAAACAATAAGAAACTAGATCCTAAAAATATTAAATGTTATATTCAAATAAGACACTGTGTACGAAACAGCATAGGAAATATAACATTAAAAATTATTATAAAGCCCTTCTAACTTTGCAAAGGCGTTGATTATTCCATTGTGATCAAAGGATTCTCAAGTCTTGTTTTCAAATGAAATAATTGCCAAATCTCATAGCCATTTTTAATCCATAGACGTTCGAGGCAGCGGAAGCCCCCATGTTACCTTAGCGTTTCTTCTCTATTTTCGACCCTCCATCTTGTCTACCAATTTTGGTCTTTTTTTTTTTAAAAAAATTCACGTCTATACTACAGTTAGATCTTGTGTGACGCAGAATACCACATCTGGCTCTTGCGCCAATAACCTTTAGATCCACTCATTCATTCGAGGCAGCGGAAGCTTAGTGATCTTAGTCGCTGACTTGCGGCCGGCTTTAATTTTGTCGATTCGTGGGTTCGAATCCTGATGTCACGAAAGAACCGCCGTATAGAGGGGCTGATTAAAGTTAAATCTATCTATCCCTAGTCATCCTAAGACATTGTTTTTTTCTGGTTATTTCTTTAAGTATTTGATTTTTTTTTTCTCTTATGCTATTGTTGTTTCTGTTTTAAATACTCTTAAAATGTTTCATGTTACAAAATGTAACACTCATATATATATATATATATATATATATATATATATATATATATATATATACCCTACAGGCCACTTAATATCCACCACGTAGCTAGCCTGAAGCACGTTTAATTTGTTCTAGCTCCCACGTCCTCCCGGTGGAGTGGATAAAAGTTAGGAAAAAGAAGTGCCAGCTGAGTTGTCATCCTCTTCACTTGACTGAGGTTTCAAATCTCGAGTCTCTTCACCAACAGCCATAGTGTTGTTTTAAAATACTTATGTGTAAGTCAGGATTACAGTTGCAGAGTTTGGGCTTAGAACTTTGCATGATCTTATTTCATTAAGTAAATCAAGTCAGTCTGTCAATATATTTACGTGTCTATATATATTATATATATTGAATTTGAAAAGCAATATGTAAATTCATACATGATCGTTTAATTACATCAGAATTTAGATTCTAGAAATTACTTAAAAAAATCTATATAAATAATTACATTTCGCTTTTTCTTCAAAACATCTTTGTAAGGACTTTGATTCCACTTTTCGAATTCGAATGGGGCTTTGATTCTACTTTTCCATCTTGTTTTGCTTACTAATTTTTAAGTTAAATTTGGCAGATTTTGTTTTACAATGTCTCATTTGTTAGGCGAAGTCGAAGAGAAATTGAACAATTCTTGAATAAATAAATAAAACATTCATTAAAAGGAAACTTATAGGAAGTTTTCATTACAAAAATAATAGTAATATTTAAATCTATTGCGTTTATTATATTGGACAAATAATTATTGGATAATGTATTTGTCCTTACACAGGTAATCTCCATGTTACAGGATCGCATTTGGCGCCCCAAAATTTTGTCACCTACGCGAGACGCATTCGTTTCATTTCAACCAGGAACGGGTCTGCCTCCAAATATTACAAAAAGCAGGACTTGTTCTTTTTTCTTCGATAAGTCAGTAGCGGAGCTAATGCAGCTAAATCTGCAAGAGATCACAAGTCCTCACCCTGGCGTGGTGTAGAAAAATGGAGCGACAGATACCAGTTGAGGTGTCGTCGTCTTTACTTGATTGAGGTTCAAATTATCCTGATGAAACGTAGAGTTTCGCAGGGCTCAAAGGAAGAGTTGAGCTATGGGGCTTAACACAGCAGAAATGCAATGGACACTGTCCAAGCAGCAAAGCATTTTTTTCTTAAATGAGTTTTACCGTCAGCACTGTTACAGCACGTGGTTTTCGGAAAGCCTCGACTTCAGTCATTATGGTGAAAAAACATTGTTTAACAGAGGAAGAATATACTCACATGATCACCGAGCCATTTAATCATGAGAATGTGATTAATTTTATGAAAGGTTTGAAAGCAATATTTCTAGTGATTCTGGTGCGGACATTTTATTAGAGATGGACAATGCATGATTTTTTGCATTTCTCTGGTTTCGAGAATTACCACTCTCGGCCTTCTTACTTCTTGTATAAATAATCTTATATTTTTTTTTATTAATTATAAAGTGTATTAATGTATTTTGTCAATCAAAACCTTGGAATTATTTCAATAGTGCTTTCGAAAATTATTTCTCAAGATCAGTAATTCTTTTTATTTATATTTTTTTGTAAAGTGAAGGAAAAAGGTTATTAGACGCTAATTTTAGCACATATGATAGATATCAAAATTACAACATTAGGACTTAAACTTTCGCGGCTTTTCCCCCTGAAAGTTAGGCTTAGCGAAGCAAAACCTTCATCATGTGAGACAACTAATTTCCACTACCCTCCGTCCCGAATGAACGTCATAAAACAAGGCACGCCGTCTCGAAAGGGCTAAGGTTATGCGGATAACATGCGTGTCTTCTCGGCTGCTATTGATAGCGGACCATTGATATCCAGCACGGCGTTCCATGTGAACAACCTGTACCCATCGAATCCATATTCTGCAGACAGTCATAGAACCTCGACCGACGAGAGCAACAGTACTGCGATACAACAAACCGCAATTACGGTAAGCTACAATTTGACCTCATCATTGTCAGAAACTTGTTGAAAAGCATTTTTCCTTCTTACATGATCCATCACAACAACCTTTCACCAAGGAATAACGTTCAAATGCAATTTGTGTATGAGAAACTTGCTGTGCAATTTTTTCATTTAAACACATTGTAGGTTCCGCTACTGGCGCCTGCTTTAAAACTAATCATTTGCATACCTCAGAGTATCTTTTTCTTGTCGTGTAAATTTCACTTGTGTTGCGTATTGCCTTCTTGGTGTAGCAATAATAAAAGCCAGAAATGTATTCACTAGTATAGCTTTCAGCGGGGAAAATAAATATATTGAAACTCATCATGAATATAAATTAAAAATGATTATTTGATTTTTATTCAGTTCCTCCAAAATCCACCGTCCTTCTACTAGACAGCTTTATTTTGAATTTCTGGATAGGTGACGCGTCCCCAAGATGCTCTAACAATCTTTCGTTATTTTTGAGCCTCCTTCTCGTCAATCATTTCTTATCTTTGCCTTCTATCTTTCTTATATGTACATCACAGTCAAGCATTGTTTGGCGTAAAATAACTTGATTTGACTCTTGTCCCAAAAACCTAACCCTCAGGAGCTTACCATCTTTGAGGCATAATAACCCAAAAGTACCACAAAGATCTTTTTCTATTCCAAGGGGTTTACTATCCTTGGCATATATATATATATATATATTCAACCCTCATTCCTGTCAACCATTTATAACTTCTTTCCCCCCTTATTTTTCAAACGCTCAGATCACAGCTACACCTTGTTTGGCGCAGCATAGCCACATCTGACTCTTGTGCCATTAAACTCTGCCATCCATCCCTCACACTCATTTCCCCATTAAGCTCCAACTTTCACTTCAACCTTTTGAATTTGGATTCGTCAATTTCTATGACTTTTTCAACACCACATATCGTCTTGTATGTAAATCCGAGGAGATCTAGAAATACTTATGTCATAAATTGATTCCACTTAATTGAAGAGATGGGTCAAAAATATTCTTCAGAAATATTGCACATTTTTGTTCCAATAACCAGGTCAGTCAGATTTCCTCTAGCCTTTATTTGCTGCAGCTGCGCTAAGATTCGTGCTTAAAGATAGTTAGTTGCTCCACAAGCCTTATTAGAATACCTATTTATTAAGGAATATTTATCCCATACAAATTTCTTTGCAAGAAATTTTATTGGAATATTGTCCTTCTAGCTCTAAAATTCAGATTTAAATTAGCCTTGTTTTTTTTAAATTAATTTTAAAAGTACTGCTTATCTAGACGTAAACGCCGTAAATGTCAATTATCAACTTCCTACCAACCGAAAGTCCTACTTTCATTAGGAAAATTAAAAACTGTCTGTGCTGTCAAAATATTCCAATTTTATAGAAAAGACTTATAATGTATTTTCCTATATGAGAGAGAGAGAGAGCCTGTTATACTTTTTTCTTATATTTATCTCTAATCTACTTTTTTTACTTTCTAACTCCTATACTGGAGAATTGAGTAGAGCTCATGTTGACATAAGGATAACTCCGGATCTCTTTAACAAAAACCATAAAGATGTTTATTTACGTCTTGGAGTTCGTTTCACCTCTTTCAAGTGAGTTCTCAGGCTGCGTTTCTCAAAACACTAGTACTCCCTCTACTATACAAATGAAGGGTTACTACAATATTTCCTAGCCAACAGGCGTCGTATACATTACAAGACTCTACAAACTGAAGATGTGATAAATCAATGAAACAGTTTATAAATAGAACAATAAAATCCAATTAAAATCTGAATAATAAATTATGCAAAAATAGTGCATAGTAAAATAAAAAATTCAAATCAAACTTTAAAAATAAGAAATTCAATGTCCTGAAATATCTTGCGGCAGAGAACTTTACTGTTAATGGTGTCAAATAAGTCAGTACATAGTCAAAATGAGAAATAAAGATATCCATAAAAAAATCTAAGAGAAAATGTACGGATAAATGGATTAAATTTTTCGATTGACATTTATTATTCTACTATTGATTATTAAGAGAAGACCCTGTCATACATAGTTCTTCATTTGAGAATATTGTGTTTATTTGTCTTTGCATGGTACGAGATAAAAGTTTAATTTTTGTATAATGTATGTCTAGAGGGAAAGGAGTTTGGCTTTTTGGTGTAACCTTTTCACGATAAATGGCGCTTATTACAACTAAGTTTCTCGGCGTTAAACTTTGTGGTAAACATTCGTTACTACAGCAACGGGGTGTAATCTAGAAATGATTGACAGCAGTAGTCAGCTCTTGTGACACATGCGCACTTAAAAAAAACGACAAAACAGTTGATCTAATGACCATGACCTGATGCTACAGATAAGAATATTCAGCTCGGCCATTGCTTGCCGCCCACTATATATGTGCCGCGGAGTCATTGCCCCTCTTTCTCTCCCTCACGCTACCCCTCTGACCTTTGAAATTTCTAGTAAGTTAATTACTTCAGTTGGATTGCAGTTTAACCCAACCACTTGGGCAAGAAAGATTATTTGGCGATAATTCTTCAAATGTGTTGATCCACGTTTACACAGTGACTCTTTACGGTATACTCATCAACGCATATCCGGTAACCGAGAAAAATCGCTAATTTAGTGATTTTTAAAATCATACTAAGTGGTGGGGCTAATTGTACATTAACCATTAATTTGTTTTAATTGTATATTTGTCTTGAATTCTTTAAAAAATGGATAGATAAAATTTTCGGAAAATGTGAGTGGAATGTTGAAAACATCTGTGTAGAAAAACTTCCACTTTTTAAACATAAATATTAATTCCCTTAGCTTCAACATTACATATTATTTAAAAATACTTCACTAACATGCAGTTTAGCATTTATTATTCATTACAACATGAGTAAGCTTCTGTTATGTGTTTAGCAACAGGAAAAGACTACTTAATGATTCATATAGAATGTTTCATTTCTGTATGAGCCCTGCTCTTTTAAATACTGTAAATATTACTCAGAAATTCTTTTTTACAGCACAGATTTTTATACTTTACATCTATCTTAAAATTTATTTCTTTATAAAAAGTTTTTTATAAAATTTCTATCATGCAAAATTTTATTAAATTTGAATCTAAGACTAATAGGAATATTTTTGAAAATCTTTCATTTGTTTTTTTACTATTAAAAAACCCTTCAAAATTCTATGAGTTTATCATTAATTTTTTTACTGCTCATCATAACACTGTTCTCGCATTCGCAATCAATATAAGGTACAGATGTGGTTGTGGTCTGCAGAATTTCCTTCCAAATCTTGGCGTAAAAATTTGGCGATAATCATTTCTTTATTGGTAGCCGGCAACCTAGTATTTTACTTTTTCACAGCCGGCTACCCTTTTATTTTGCTCCACCCAAACCTTCCACATTTTCCCTCTACCCTGCTCCACGTTTTTTTTATCTCAAAATATATTTAAATTTAATTAAATATACTAAAGAAATTAAATCTAATTAAATATTGATATTACATCCCTCACTTGGCAATAGTATTTGAATATTGCAGTTAATTACTTTGGCCTTTTTAAGGCCTCGATAGCTTATTGTAATGGTTGTGGATTCTCGGCATGCTTTGTTTTAAACGAGTCGTGAGTTCGAACCCTGATGCCACTAGTCATGAACTCTGATGTTCAACGGACCCAGCGTGTAGCACGTCTGATGCTTGTTGAATCTGTCGAAATCCCAAGGTCTCCCATTGGCGTGTGAATCTTGGAGAAGGATGTGCCAACTCAGATGTCATCTCGTTCTTTTTAAAAAAATATTTTTTATATTTTGTCGGTAAATTTTTTTTAAAACTTCTTGTCACACATCCATTTTCGTCTTCAAATTTTTTCAATATATTTTTGCAATTATTTTATGTACTTTTCAAGTTCATTGTTTTACAAAATATTCTTTATTTGAATAAAATTTTCCAAAATCCTCTCTCGCTTTTAATTTTGGATCTTATCTTACATAAAAGACGCTTGTATTTTTAAACAAATTTATTTCCATAATTGGACGTAAATATGCGTGTAGATTTTTAACATTTGTTTATTATTTTTTTGGCCTTTCAGTTGTGATACCTTTTTTAAAAATTTACTTAGAAAATGTGTGTTTCTTTAAAGTTTTGTTACGTGCTTTAAAATAGCTGTTTCTGAAAGTTAACGTTAATCCGAATCTCGAAGGAAGTCTTGTTTTAAAAAGTATTATTAAAAGCATTTATTAAAAATTCCAAGAAATCAACATTTTTAATAACGTTGGAAGTATTCCCCCCTCTTTCCCCCCATATCTATTTTAAAACTTTTTTCAAATTGTTGATTTTTTTCAGTTTTCAATGAACCCACCATTTTAAAAATTGGGTTCAATGACGGAGTCTTAGATTGGTGATCAATTTTTAAAATAGCGTTTCTGTATGATTTCGGAAATTCGCTTAATATACTGCTGACGACTAACGTAACTGTTGGTTAAAATGCAGTTTATTCCCACCAATTGACACGATTTTGATTATCGCCAAATTAGAGATTTTTTAGGTTATCCGTTCATACGTCGACGAGTCTACTGTAACGAGTTTCTGTATTAGGGTTGCAACATTTGATGAATTATGGCCAATGATTCTTCATTCACCAAGTGGTAAAGGCCAAATTGCTACCAACCCATCTTTCCCAATATATTCTATAATGACATTTATATTTAAGTCAAAAAAGCTTAAAAACATATAAAAGATGGTCTGCACATTCCTTTAGTCACGTAATTAAAAAATACGGGTATCTGTAATTGCAAAATAAAGAAGGAAACTTTGATACTAGTTTACTTTCATAATCCAAAGTAAGGCTAGCGCCAGCGTTTCTTAAATTAAAGTACTATTAAAAAAAAAAAAAACCAAAAGTTTATTTGTAAGCTTTACCTTTTCAAATGAGAGGATACGCAAAGTATCAAAACATATTTTATTTTAGAGCATTTTCAATGCATTTTCCGTCCTTTGATTAAATATAGTATTCTCATTTTATAAGGCAACATCTGGATAAGGCCTCATCAAATTTTAATTTCGGTGAACTGTGATATACTTTTTTATGGTGTTTAAAATAAACATTTTATTATTTTCAGTATAATTCCATGAATGAAGGATATAGACAACAAATAATTAGCATGTTAAAACATATCATGTATTTTTTCCTTTATAAGTGTTATAGAATATAGCTAATATGAGTAAGTTTGTATTTTAATTATATATATTTTAGCACGAAAAATTTATGACTAATTAAAACTATTTAAGTAAGCTAATGCTTTAATATTTTAGAAACAGATTCTTATTAACTGGGTTATTTAATTTTTGAATATCTTAACAAAACAAACTGGATTGTAAATATTTGATGCAAGTAATTTAAAGACATTGTTAAATCACAGAATTATCATATTTTTCATCAATGGATCCTAAGCTGTTTAGAAATTGCTGTTGTTCATGATAAGTTACAGCAATAATCAATTATTTATCCTTAACTGGCTAAGATAAGACAATGGGTGTTAGAGAACTGCGGATGGCTTCACAAATTCCTGATATAATTATATATTTTCACATGTTTCTGATATCAAAGATTTGCCTTTGGAATGCCTACTTTGCCTTTGGAAGCCACATTTCAGAAAAAATATTTGAAAGAGACGTTTATTCAGATGGTTGCCAGATGGCCATACCTTTGGCACGATTTCGGATATCGCCGAATCGGTGAGTTTTAATGGTCAAATCTTAGGGTTGTTGTGTTTAACGGCCATACTTAACTAGAAAATCGTGAGATGTCACATTTCACTATTTATCGCAAACAAATCTTTCCGTCGACAAGGATGTGACTTAAACTGTATTACAAACTTTATTTTTTATTACAATTTATTCTTTTTATTTTCTCCATAGCAAATAATGTACAGTTCTTAGCTATTTAAAACTCCTTTAATTAATCTGAGTGAAAAATAAAATCATAAGTTTTCCTTAAATATTCCCATCGTTAAAAGTAATGATGCTGTGTGAAAAACTCAAGTACGAAGAAGAAAACGGAGCATTTAAAGGGGAGTGGGAGGAAAAATTTGTTTTTGTGGAAAAAAATCGATCGTGTCTTTCATGTAATACGTGCTTGTTCCTACGATCATGAAACAAACGGTTTTAATTTGGGATAGTCCATTTTGAACACTTTGATTCTGTACATGAGACTCACGGAGTGTCATTGAACGGTTAACCTTCAGAAGTGTGAGCTACAATTTCAGGAAGTAAAGGCACATTCCCTCTCCTTGGGGTTGCCCTCCATCTATCCTGGCAGCATACTTATATATGAAGTTTGCCAAGAATTTGACATAGTCATTCGTGACATTCAACATTCCTCCACACACTGACACATCACACAGACATGTCACACTCGCGAGTCACACAGAACACTTACATTCCTGATCAGCAATAATTTCAATGATTGGGATATCAGTGTCATCCTCCTCCAGGTATATTAAAATAAGTTATTATATAAGCTTTAATCCTGTTTGTTTTAATAATTTAATGAGTGAATCAAACGAGAGTCTTTCATATATATATTGAAAATTCCTATTCAATCGTAATATTCTTAATATATTAAAATTGCTTAGTGTTTTCAATGTATATCACATTTAAGAAGAAAATTCGAGATAAAAACTTAATTTATGAATCGTTTCAAATATTCATATTTAATTTAGTTGCCGGGCTATATTTTTCCAGAATTTTAATAGCTAACTTAAACGTTATTTCATAACTTTTAAAATCATAGTCAGTTACGATCTCCAAAAATTTAGCAAAAAGTAATTTTCATAAAAAATAAATCTGAAAAAGTGAAATTAATTAAAATCATTTTTTTTTTATAAATAATACTATTTCTTTCTTTGAATATGTAGGAGGCGTATGAATGCGTATTCTCTTTGTGAATTTCTTTGTTCCTCTACATAAAATCCAGCCTTTTTACGAAGACAGTAAACAAGAAATTTCTGTTAAACTTAAAATATTTAATTTTAATTATAAATGCTAATTTATAGGTGTATACTCAATTTTGTAGTTGACTATATAAGTGAGTGAGTAAAAGTGAAGTTTATTGGCGCTCAAGAACTAGATAGAGCTATGCTGCTCCAAAAAAGACGTAATTGTGGTCTAGACATTTGAAAAAAATTGAAAAAATATAAAAAGTTTGACAAGAAAGAGGGCCAAAAGTAGAACAGGATCGCTAGGGTATTCCAGGAATACATAATCTGTGTTTACTAAAGACATAATCTGTGTTTACTAAAAAGATTATCTCCCCATGAGCAAAAAAAAAAAAAAAAAAGATATCAAAGATGTCTCAGGGTCATGACACCCGTACCTACTTCACGAAGGTAAGTCCCTGAGCTCATTGAATACATAAATATGATAGCCTAAAAATCATAATTGAATTACTATGAATAAAACACTCGAAAAAATGTTTTCATACTTCTAAGATCTTCAAGGGTAATCAATATTTCTTTTGAATATTCTCCCTAAAATTGGAATCAGTTTTAATTATTGGCCGTATTGATAACATTAAACTATCAAATAGCTCAGGTGACAGTCTAAAAAAGTTAAAATAACTCCTAGTGTCAGTAAATTGCATCTGTTCTATCAAAATAGAATAGCATCTATTTTGATAGATAGGTCGAATCCATCATCGTCTCTTATATCCTCTTTTCAATACTTTCTCTTTTTAATTTGTTAATGCTTTCTTCTCATGATATACTTTAAAAAATATTTTCTTATCGAATGACTGGTAATGACAACCTATTCTTTACTCTATTATAAATTTTTTGAATCCAACAGTAGCACAAAAACGTTGTCGATATAGTGGAGTACATGTTTATGAGGTACATAACCCTTCCGGGCTTAATCCCGAGAATTTACTATATAAAAGATGTAGCTGAACTTTGGTTTCTCATTTGTCCAGGAGTTAAAAATTTAATACATGAAAATTTAGTGAAATTAATCAAGCAATAGTAAACTATTTTTATAAAAATGCATTAAAGTTAAGTTTTTACTATTAGAAAAGTTAAAAATTTTACTTAGTTAAATTTAGTTTAATTATTGTAGTGGTGTTGCTTGGAAAAAGCTATTTTATGATAAATTTAATAATATTTAAAGGTTGGCGGCAGTATATATTATTATCCTGCTAGCTCGTCTAGTCTGGTGTTTTTGTAGGTTTTCTGGAATTTTTCTTTCAAGATTGAGAGGATGTCTTTTGATTGGTTATTGTGGAGATTGGTTATCAGTGGATGGGCGGGTTCAGGAAGGATTTTGTTGTTTTGCACTACGGAGATGTTTCAGGGAAAAGATTTAATAATTAATCTATTAAAATTTCTTTGTATGTAGTAGTCGATTATTTCCTATTGGGGTGTATTTTTCTATTGCTCAGATAGTTCTATTTGTGGAGGTATCAGTTTTATGGAAGAAATTTTTGGATAACCTTTTAATGTAAGTTTTGAGTGAAGGGTATTTGATGGATTTTCTAATATCGTTATTGCTCATAAATTATCTGGCTTTAATAATTTTTCTAAGGGCTACTGTTTGAGATTTTTCAAGGATATCTAAAGTTGTGTCAGCACAACTTTAGATATATGTGTGAGAGAGCGTTTCAGAAGTTACTTTCATTAGCTAGAAATCTGTGTCACTGTATTATCGCGTGTAAGTGTAATAATATTATTTATTTTAACTGACTGTGGAGAGAGTCAGCAAGTATTTCAGCTTAGTCTGTGTCACTAAGTGCGATGCTAGCTGGGCTTTTAAGGGCGGATACTGGGGATCTCGTATTTATGAAGACTTTAGCTATACTTCATAGGGTACCGCTTTCAGCATTCAGAATTTCGAGCATTTCTTCCCATTCTTTGTTTTTGTGTAAGTGCACTTTTCGCATGATTTCGTTTTGAATTCTGTTTAAAATTTGTTTATCAGCAGGGAATCGGGAGAATGGCTATGTTTCTTCTGGCTTTATTCAGCTCTCTTAATAATTGACTGAGTTCCCTACCGATAAATGTCTGTTTGTTTGTCTTTATTGGGTTTAAGTCGATCTTAGGTGCACTTAAAATATTTTGTGTTAATTCGTTGACCTGAATATCAATTTCCTCTCCACTCCGCGCTTTGGGAAGTGTGAATGTTTGGATTTTGTTTTTTAGAAGTGTTCGTCTGAAAATTTCATAGTTTGTTTTAACTTTTGGTTCAAGCATTTGAAATTTTGTAAATCAATTTGTAACATCACTGGGTTGTGATCGCTATTCAATTCGGGTAGCGACTGGATTTGGTAGGGCCAATGGAAATTCTTCGTTAGTGCAGTGTCGACGGTGGAAGTGGAGTTAAATCCGTGCGATATCGATACGAACTATTAAAATTTTTTTTTAGTGTGAATCGAGCACTAACAAAATTTTGGTTCATTGCTATAATCTTACAGTGAGAGAGAGAGGGCGTAATTGCCTTGGTGTAAAACGCGTTTATGAAATTGCTTTATGAAATGTTATGAAATTGCTTTTTGAAGCATAGTTTACACCTTCACCATGATACGAGAGCTTTTTTTTAGACTATACAATTTAATTTACTCTAAGCAATATTTAAAATGCATTTTCAAACATATTCATGAAGAGAAGCATTGCTATTGCAAAGCCATTTTTCTGAATTAAAATAAGTTCTTGTTTCATCGAAGGCGTTGCCAGATGAAACAGCTGGTTTATAGATCTTGGTCTATATTGCTTCTTTCATCACATGATCACTGTTATTTCTATCCACCTTTATTGAAAACATGCCGAGAGATCTTGCTGCCTCAAGAGAACATTCTCTAGTTGTAACGAGAGATTTCATTTCTCAACCTAGAATAAGTAAATATTTTCACTATAATTTTTAAGTATTACAATGAGTAGTTTTTAAGTCCTTTGCAAAGTGGATTTGTTCAGATCACTATATTAAATAAGGCAACCTAATTCATTGATAGATTGCTAAAATTATTCATTTAACTATTATTGAAATCCATTTAATAATAAAATTTATAAGGTTATAGAAGAATAATCATTTTGTTAACAAATTTATATGCAATTCATGTTATTTTATTATGTATATGCTTATAATCAAGGTTATTCAAACCCCTTCTAGTGAGAGAATTTATATCAGATAAATTAATGAAAACTTTCGATATTCAATAATATGCATATATTTTGAGGATTGTTAAAAATCTCTCCTTCGGATCCATTTGTATGTGTAAGTGAACACCTCATCTTTTCACCTTTAAACAATGATAGTTGGCAAACAATAAGATCGTAAATTTCAGCATTTTTATTAGCCTGTTAAAGGTTCAATTGATAAGACACGAATACTGTACTTTTATTTCATTTTTTTCGCTTTTCAACTGTGGTATAATTCAGAAATAGGATTGTGTTAATATTTATCTTTTGGCTAGCTTGTTGTTTGAGGCATAATTTTTTTATTTTAAATTTTGTGATTGGCTATTTCTTTTTGTTACACCTTAAAAGAATTTATGTACTAATATTTATGTTATTCAAAATTAATGCATTGCTTATAAGTTTGAAAGAAAAAGTTTCGTTACATCTGTTAAATTTTTTAAAAATTTAATTCTTAATATTTATAAAAATACATGTAACTTCCAAGGAAAATATTTTTTTAAAAAAAATAAATACTTGAGTCTTTAAAAAATTCTTGTTTTTGGTTGAATGGTTAAGTCAAGGTAAAAACATTAAAGAAAGAAAACATTTACTCAAATTAGTAGTAAAAAAGAAACATTGCGATCTGTTAAATAAAAGTATTGTGTGGAGGTCAATATTGAATGAATAATTAGTAAAAGTTGCATCATATGACTTGGAGGTCATGAGTTTTTTAGTCACATGATTCATTATTATTCATTTTGTAATCATAAGTTTCTCAAGATTTTTTTAAAAATCATTTTTTGCCTTCAGGTTTATTATACTTTCTGTTTTATTTATTGAGATCTGTTCTTTCTTGTGTTGTTGAAATGTTTGTTCTATGGTTTGTGTCTTTTAAAATATATTAATATAATATGATACTACATTATATAGATAGTAATCTTCATGATCTACTACCTTGAGTTGCATTATAAAATTTTTAAAAGCTCTTGTATATATCCTGTATTATTTGTATTGTGATCATAGAAAAAAATACCGATGAAGCTTATTTAAGAGAAAAACAATGTAAATAAATTGAGAATTAAAATTATTCATTAAATTGCTACTCTTGCTTGAATGTTACATTACATAGTCATAAATGTAGTGATGTATTTTCTAAAGAGTTTACTGTAAACTCTCTCTTTTGACATTTTAATATTAATTGATATCAAATTTTTACAGCTTATAAAACAGTTTCTGGTGTGAATGGACCTCTTGTAATTTTGGATGATGTTAAGGTATAATCTCTTGTTTTTTTTAAAAAATATTTCTGTTACTCTATTCTCTTGTATTATATAATCTGAATAAAATAAAATATTTTGTTTACATACTGGTTAATTACAATGTGTCTTAATGTTTTTCTTCTATGTCCTTTAGTTTCCCAAATTTGCTGAAATTGTGCAGCTTGTACTTGCCGATGGAACAGCTCGAACTGGTCAAGTGTTGGAAGTCAGTGGGAAAAAGGCTGTTGTCCAGGTAATTTATGTTTCACTGATTGCTTATAAAATATTCCATTTTATGAGAAGCATTTGTTCTTAAAATTTGCGTTTTGAAATGAAAATGAACTAATTTTATCAAATATTTTATGTATAACGAATATTTAACATTTCTTAATTAATGATATTCATTTAATTGTAGTGTATGAATGTTAAACATATTTGTGCATTGGAAATATGAAAGTTCACTTAATTTTATTAGTTGATTTCAAATTTTGTTGTGCTTATTTTTTTGTGATATAAAACTAGTAAATGGTATGCTAGGTGTTCTACAAAGGAATGGCAGTAATTTATTTATTTCAGAAATATTCCCTAAAGTAACAATTTCTGAGCTGTATTCTATGTTTAAGAATGCAATAGATTTTAATGATGGTCAAATATTATATTCAAGAAAGTTAGGCAGATTCACTGAGCAATTATTTGATCAATCCTTTTTATCTACCTTTCAAATCTAATTTTTTTTTGTAATTCTTTTTTTTTTAAAAAAACTTTTCTCTATGTAAATGTAATATTTTTAAATGGTTACATTTATTAAAAAAATACCTTTTATTAAAAATTACCTTTTTTTTTTGTTGAGTTTCATTTTTTTAGTAAAACATTCTGTCTTTACATTAGCATTCAGGCATATTAAAAGCTAATATGAATTTTTATGAGAGTTTAAATAATATATCACTGTCGTTAACTGTTGTAATGTATATAGTTACTTGAACGCTTATGGCATTTAACATAAATAAAATGGAATCCATGCAATGGAAAACTAAGAATATATATCTACTTCGTATTACATTTTGCTTCTAATCTGTTTTTTATATTAAAGTTAGGAGAGGGGGGGGGGGTGCTAGCTCAGGTGTCATCCTCTTCTCTTGACCGTGGTTCAAAATTACGAGGTCCATCGCCAATAGCCCTCGTGTTGCTTCTATTGCGACGTTAATGAAAACTAAACTAAACTCGTTTTAATATAAATATGTGCTGCAATAAATTAAAACAAAAATATTAATTCTATATTTTCAAAATTTGTTTTAAATAGCACTTATACATACCTATAAGCCATTGTTGATGAGTCATTTAAGCAGATGTTATTATCCCTAGGGATCATCTGAAGTAATTGTCAGTATTAAGTTTTTCAATGGGTAACCAGATAAGTAATATATTTCTGTCAGATGTTTGAAAGAAAACAAAAGGAAATATTGAAAAAAATAGTATTGTTTGTTTCTTGTTCTGTCATTTTGTAGTCTACATTCATACTAATAATGTCATTGCAATGTTATATGAAAAAAAATGTAGGTTGGTAGATAAAAGGGAATGTTTTATTTTATAATTGGAAAAATATTGGAAGTTGTAAACGTATTGTAGTTCTTTTAGTTGTCAAAAACTTAAAAAAAACCCGTATTGATATTTGTTAATAAGAAAAATATAGTTTTATAAAATAAAGAGTATTAGTAAAGGAATATCGGAAAGGTTTTGAAATTGATTTTTTGAATTGAGTGTTTAGGAATATCCTGATAGTTTTGGAGACTTGAGTGGCATAAAGTCTAAACATATGTCTAACTTTATAACTTGATATTAAAAAGCATTTGAATAATAGGCTTAAATACATTAATATTTTTTGACCATATATTATGTGTGAAAAAAAATTAAATAATTATATAAATTTTTTTTGTTTCTATCATACGAGTGGAAATTTGTTATTCATTATGAAATCATTTTAGTATAATGAGTGTAAGACAAATTAACTTTTTTTTGCAAAATGAAAATCAAAGATAAAAATATAATACAAAATTTTCTTCTCATTAATTATTTTAGGCATTTTGAAATTAATAGCTAGTATTGAATTTTTATAAAATCAAATGATACATGTATAATATCATATAACTGATTAATTAAAGATTCTTGAAAAACTAGGAAATTTACTATTGCTATTAAAACTAGATGTTTCAGGATTGAAATATAGAAATACAATAATATTCTTGTATTAAAAGAAGTTGTTAAAGAGTTAAATTAAGCAATTCAATATTTCAAATTTTAATTATGTACACATTTCAAATGAGAAATTGGATTTATCTTTTATTTCTTGTTTTTTGAATCAATGTTGTCATTTTTCTAAGAAATGTTTGCTACAGATTTAGAGAGCTTTGACTCTTGTGCCATTAAATTATATTATCAACTTCAGTCCCACACTTTTTGCATTTTCCTTGAAAAAAAAGAAACTGAAATATATAAGAAACAAAAATTATTTTTTTTGTACTATAAGTCATATTCATTATATTATTTTCTTTGTATTTCTTCTTATTTTTTTGAATGGATCTTTTTCCTGTTTTATTCAAAAATTTGCTGCATTAAGATTTTTAATCTGGCTAAGCAATATGTTATTTACCTGTCATATGTGTAGATTAGAAATATATGTTAAGTAATTTCTGATTATTCAGTATTCCCTCTACTGTCTGACATTTCGTCTATCCGGCTTGCCTGTAATGTGGTGTATTTACCCAGGCAGACAAGTTACTGCTTACCTAGCTCCTTTTTGTGATTCATTTATATTTTATAAATTACTTTAATCAACTTTGTTGCTTTTCAACTAAAGGCTGTTATAAAATAATTTCTGGTTGGTATCGTATCAATGTCGTTTTATTCGTCATTATAAATTGTTATTGAGGTGTTTTTATTTAAAAAGGGAGGAGGGAGAATGATGCAAAATAGTATATATTTTTCTTTTTGAGAACTCCCCCCCCTTTTCACATGTAATTTTGTTTACTTTTTATACTTTTCCTCTTTTGTAAGTTTTTCTCAATTTTATTGACTACGATTTTTATTTTTTGTTACTCCTATTAGCTTTATTGTTGTTTTTATTTCATTATATACTTCCTTGATATTCCAGCACTTCACCTTTTGGGCCATGCTAATGATTTTACTTAGATGGATCAGTCATAAAATTTATTTTAGGCCATTTAATTCAATAGAATAATGTAGATTATCTATACAATACTGTGCACTTTTTGTAGTTATTTTGTGTGATTGACACTTTATTCTGTTTTAAATTTTATACTGCAATATGTGGCTTTTGCTGTTTGAATCTATCATTTTTTATTGATTTTCTCTTTCTCTCTCCTCAGTAATCTGGCATTTTCAGTGATCCAGCTTTGCTCACCAAAAATACTGATTTGATATCTGCCAAATTACTGAGAGAGAACTGTACATCTTTTTAAAAACTTGTATCCATGAATGCTTGAAGTTAAAACATCAAAATATTTGTTATTTGTAATATATAAAATAAGATATTTGAATAAACTTTTAATATATATTATGTTACATCATTGTCTGTAACTCTTATAATGTTTAAAATACCTACTTAATTTAATCACAATCTTTTGAATTTATGTGTTATTTATTAAAGATATCTATATTCTGTATTTTAAAGAAATGTAATCAGAATGAAATCTTTACCAGAAAAATCAGATTCTGATTTTCTTTAAATCAGAGTTATTTCTTTATTTTTAAAAATAATACTTTATAATCTGACATTATTGAGTATTAAATTTAAATCTATGCAGGTCTTTGAGGGTACATCAGGTATTGATGCCAAACACACGCTATGCGAGTTTACTGGAGATATTTTACGAACACCTGTGTCTGAAGATATGTTAGGTAATGTAGTATTTTATTTTCTCTCTGAATATTGTTTCAATTTTGTTATATTTTTAACTGAAGAATTACCTTGTAATATATTTTTTTTTATGGAGAACATGTTACATGACTAGAAATACATAAAATTGATGGCAAATAATTTAAGAGTGCTGTAATTATTTTCTTAAGTGAATCATTCCCTTTTTTGGTTTTTTTTTTTGTAATTGTACATATTGCACATATATGAGAAAGCTTTTGTACATTTAGTTTACAAATGTATTTTCCATGATTTGCATTTCAAACAGTTTCCTTAATTTGGAGCAATATTAAGTGCCTTTCTTTCACTGTTTCAAATTGTAAGAATGATTAAAAATTTATATAAATTGAAATAAATTTAAGTATAAATGTTTAATTAAATTTCTTGCTTATTATTATTATTATTATTTTTATGAAAATAGCAAAATATTATTTAATTACATGAATAGAAAATTATTTTAATAAGAATCTGTCGGGTCTGTTTTGTTTGGATTATTTTAAAAATCTGTCTACTGAAATGAAAAATTTTAATCTTAAAAAGAATAAAAACACAAAGTTTTGTGTTTTTACTGCAATAATTTTGTGTACCTTTTTTTTTTTTTTTTTTTAATATTTGTTCTTGATTCCTTTTATTTATGTCTCAGTTTGAGTATTCAAGAGATCTTTATTTGCTGTAATTATATGTTAATTTGCTTGCTGTTTACATAGATATGATTGCATCTAAGAACTAGCTTTGAAAATTATTAAAACGAAATGTAGCATTTTATTTTTTGTGATAAGGAATATTTATATATTTATTTGAATATTTTGTTTTTAAAGCTAGTACATTTTAGTAAGTACATAATGCTTCTGCTTTTTATTATGATCATTAATTATTCAAAATTCTGCAATATTTGAATTAGTATTAATTTTTTTTTGGATTTATCAATGTAATTTTCATGTTAAATGTTATTTAAAACTGGTTTTTCATGTAATCTACCATAGCCTTTCACAGTGTGTTTAGTCTATTGCTTTCTCTTCCTATGGCTGAAAGAAACTTGTCATTACTTAAACCAATTGTTTCTGGCTTATCATTGGCTGATCCCTTTACTATCACTCATCTATTCATGTAAAATATCTTCATTAGCTAGTACTAGATATATTCAAGAATAGATTGGTTGACTTATCTTTTCACTCTCTCCTGTTTTTAATGTTTAGGAAGAGTATTCAATGGATCAGGAAAACCTATTGATAGAGGACCACCTGTTTTGGCTGAAGATTTTCTTGATATTCAGGGTAAGTATATCCTAAAGTTAAAAAAAAAAAAAGGAAAAATATATTTTAGGGATGTGCATTTAATATTTACTTGAACAAAGAGAAGTTTTAATGTATGTAGTACACAATTTAATAATAATAAACGATCCATAATTTAATTTGGGAGCAAATTATGATAAGTTATTGAGAGCATTGCTGCTAATGCATAATTAGTTCAAGGCCTGATTATATGAAAGACTGTCATATTGAAGTAATAGAGTATTTCTGCTATTTATTAAAATGGATCTCGTAATTCTCTTGGAATATGGCATGGAAGTTTGGAAAGTGAGATAGATGACCAAATATCACCCTTGGCTGATTGTAACTAAAATCTGAGATTTGTTGTTGATAGTTTGTTATTTAGTTTATGTGACATGTAATGAATAGATGAAAATCAGATTGTGAGATAAATTAGAAGAAGATGTTCATGAAAATGCAAGTTATTTTTATGATTGCAATTCTTCTGAGATTTAATCGAAAACTGTTCTTCGATTGTTGTAATGATTTCAAAATTTGAAAAAATGTTATACAGCTATGTGTAAATATTACAGTTATGATTTTTTGCTGTCATTTTTGTAAGTCATAATTTTTTTACAAAATTAAAATTATAAATTTTTTGTATGAATTTATTTTGTTTGCAATAGGTCAGCCTATTAACCCTTGGTGTCGTATCTATCCTGAAGAAATGATCCAAACTGGTATCTCTACAATTGATGTAATGAATAGTATTGCCCGTGGACAAAAGATTCCTATCTTTTCTGCAGCTGGTCTGCCCCATAATGAAGTATGCATGAATAAAAAAAAAATCTTTGTATTTATTGTAAAACTTATAAATAATGAATGATATTGACCTATCCAAGATTTCGTGATGCATGATACAGTTTAATTATATAATTAGATATTGTATTACAAGTTCTATTTCTTGGATAAAATTTTTTGTTTGAAAAGTGATATTCATATTAACATATTTAAACAGTTTTAAAAATTTTTATTACAAAATTTTTTATTGGAATTCATTATATACCTGTATTATTGAAATGAAATATAGTGAGCAGCAGTTCCCAATTTTTTTTGCTGCATTATATTTTCATATGACTGTGTTAAAATTTCAAAAAAAAGAGGAAAAAACTCTTAAAAGATGACTATTTGGTATATATAGAGAGCAATGTTTTGAAAAAAGTGAAAGTTTAAATTTTTAAAATTTGTTTACATGAGTATTTTAGCTTCTAGAATTTTAGTTATTACAATATTTGTTTTTAAATCAAAACTTGGTATCTTTCCATTCGATTTATAAATAAAATCACTCTTGAATAAGATATTAAGACTGGTCATTTGTTTATAAAATGCTTGTCTGTTATTGGGAAGTTTATTTATTAATTCCTATGATATATTCATGTCATCTGAGTAATTAAATTTTAAGTTTCTGAATTCTGGAACTTTTAAGTTTCTGAATACTGTGACCCTTTTTTTTTGAATGCATGGAAAATAATTAATGATTAAGATGAAATATGTTGCTATTTTATTAAACTTAACACATGCACTTTTCTTTCAAATTTTTTTTGAACATAAATGATTTTTTTTCTAAATTAATGACTGAAATGAAATATGTTGCTATCTTATTAAACTTGAAATACATGCACATTTTTTTTCAGTTCCATTTATCCCATTTTATAAATGTATTTGTATGTAATAAAATTGCTGTTTGTGATAAAATGACAATTTTTCCAAAACTTTAAAATGAGACACACTTAAGGGGAAAAATTGAGATTCATATTAATTAAAATTAATTGTTCACATTATTTAAAACTAATAAAAATTTATTATAATAGTAATAGGATCTTCGGTTTGATGAGTGCATTGACTAAAACTAAATAAAATGGAAATGCAAATGAGATTTAATATAACATGTAATAAAGAAAAGTATATTTTTATGAAGAATGAATGAATTTTAGTTACAGTTATTTTTGTTGTATGTTAAACATTCTTTGAGAATTGATTAAAGGTTGCTTTTTCAAAAATTGAATATTTGACATAGTGATAAACTAATTTTAATTTGGTTTTTGTCTATTCTAATTGATACATATTTGTGTACTGTTTGCATATTACAATTAGCCTGGACAAAATATTGAAAAATCAGTGCAAATGGTCTCCTTTGTTTTTAAGTGCTTAATATCTACATATCTCAGAGTTACTCAAAGTATTAATGTTTTATCTCTCTAGATTGCTGCTCAGATTTGTCGTCAGAGTGGCTTAGTAAAAAATCGAGATGTGATGGATCAAAATGAACGAGATAATTTTGCTATTGTTTTTGCTGCTATGGGTGTAAGTTTCTCTTTTGTATTAAAAGAAAATTTTTAGAATCATATTTGGTAATAAAAAAAAAACTGTTATAAATCTCACTTTCTTTTGTTATTGTTAAAAGTTTTCATTATATTTACAAAAGTGTGTCATTTTTGTTTCAAGGTTAACATGGAAACTGCTAGATTCTTCAAACAAGATTTTGAAGAAAATGGTTCTATGGAAAATGTGTGTCTATTCTTGAATTTAGCTAATGATCCTACGTAAGTACTTTCTTCCCCAACATGTATGCTAATAGGGTTTATTCTTAGTTATATAATGAAGAGAAACCTATGTTTCAACAAAGTTTTTGATTTTAATATGGTGTGTCAGAATTTTATTTTTTACTTTTCAGCATTGAACGTATTATTACTCCTCGTTTAGCCTTGACAACTGCTGAATATTTAGCTTATCAGTGTGAAAAACACGTTCTAGTCATTCTTACTGATATGTCATCTTATGCTGAAGCCTTGAGAGAGGTAACATTAATTTATTCTTAATGTTACAGTATATTTTTAATTTATTGCATAAGTCTTCAGTTTAGTTTCTGTGGAAAATATATCTATTCTTGGAAGAACAATTTTTACTCTTTCTATAATTATACTTTCATTCTTAAAAATAAAATTGTGCCAAATGTTTGTTTTGGAATATTAATGTTTCTAGACTCGATTAAAGCTTGGTTCTCAAAAAAAAAAAAGAAAAGATATTTTGAAGCTTTTTTAAAATTCTTTCCCTTACCGCCATGAACCATAAAAGTCAGACAACTTTTCTGAAGTCTGATTAATTAGAATTGGTTGAGCTAACTAATATGATAAAGCCTAGTTGAACTTTACGATCTTGCTCAATTTCAATTGAATTATATAAGTGTATTTATTCATATGTTTGAATTTGTGGTTGTTTATTGCCTATAAGTGGATGTAAATTATTTCAATTCTAAAACCTGTGTGTCTCCTTTTGTAAAAAAAATAAAGGGAAAAAAAAAAGCATAACACTGTGCAATATTCTCACTTCATTGTTTTAATTATGTGAAAAATTTATCATGGGTACTTGTTTAATAATTGTTACAATTAAAAAATAGCAATAATTTAAAAGTTTTGGTTTATGTATCATAAAATAATTTAGTTGCTGAAATGGATGTTATTAATAGCATTAGTTTCAAAATTAAATGCCAATTTTTTAAATTTCAAATTCAAAAGATGTATTTTATTGCAGTAAAATTTGTGTTGTGCATTTCTTTATCAAATACCTTCAAACTGGATAGCTAGTTTGAACTATTAGCAAGCTCATACCTTGTAATTAATATTAATAATATAATATCAATTAATATCTCTTTTAATTAGAAGTATATGACTTTTGTATATACAGGTATCAGCAGCTCGTGAAGAAGTGCCTGGTCGCCGTGGTTTTCCAGGTTACATGTACACTGATTTGGCCACAATTTATGAAAGAGCCGGGCGAGTTGAGGGTAGAAATGGTTCCATCACTCAAATTCCTATTTTGACTATGCCTAACGATGGTAAAAATTGTATTCATTCAAATTTTAATATAGTTTCCTGCATAAGTATTACATAAACATCATTTTAACATAGTCTGAATAATCAGCATATTAATTTTTTAAATATTTGTTTTATAACATTATTATGGTTAGAGTTATGCAAGAGCAATCTTTTTGTGTGGTGAATCAATACATTTTCTTCACAATTTGCATATGTATTTTTGCTGTTGATTAAAATTGGGAGAAAAATCTCATTCTTATGTTGAACTTCTCTCATCTACCGGTTTTTTTCATAGTAAAAAATGTTAAATTATTTTGAATTACTTGTAGCAGCGTATCAGCTATTAAAAGTTATTTCATATACCAATTGATTAACTCATAGAGGATTGATACATTTTACTTATATTTAAGGAAATCTCTTCTATTGTGTTGTTGAGTGTTTTAGCATAAAAGGAATGTATATTATAAAGAGAGAGAGAGAGAATATATATATATATATGATTGTAACCTTTTTTTATTTTTTGATAAAATTGTATATCTATCATTGTAAGTTTGTAAGTTTGTATTGTAAGTTTGATTACTAGCCCTATCTTGTTTTTCATTTAATTTAAGGGTACAAGTTTTGGTTTTTTAAAGGTTCTTATTTTTTCATTTTTCTAATGAAATTATTGGAAGAATTGAAGAAGGAAGTGATAAGAAATTCTGTGCATTGTAAAAATTCCAGTACATTTAAAATTCAATTGAAATTTTGCCTAGTGGTTAAATATGCATGAACATAATTTTTAATGGACTTACTAAGTGGAATAAATTATATTAAAAAGACTTGTAATTTATCTAAATACTGTTTAACTTGACTGTGAAAATATTATGGAACAAGAACACTTTTTTCCTTGACATATTTTTTCAATAAATTATCTTTAAATCAAAAAATATTTACCATGTTTGTATATGTGGAGGAGATGAAAAGTTAAGCAGTTTCAGGGAATTCATGAAGGCAAAATTAAGAGAATGATAGCCATCCATTCTTGAATACATCAAGAAAAAAAAAAAAATGTATATAATTTGACAACTCATTTAGAAACCTTGTAAATTATCTTATTTGATTAGTAATATTTGCTTTTAAATGTTTAAAGCTTCATCAGCTTTATATGGCATAGTGTTTATTTCCATTTAAATATATTGGAAATCTGAATGGAATTTCTTCTTTACAAAGTTGTTGTGGAAGTTAACCTACACCTTGACACACACTTAATTGTAATAGATAAGCGAATGAGACAAGAATTTTTTTTGTCTAGGAGTATATAAAAAAAAATTGGGGAAAAAAAGGACTTTTATGAGCTGCTTTTAATCTCTTCCTTTACCACAAGTTTCATGAGTGCTTTAGTTGAGAACTTCCAGTGAAATATATAGTGAGAAACAAAAGAAATTAAACAGTCCTCCTAAGTAACTGTTATATGTTTTTAAAATGTAGACAGTTTCTCTAAAACTTTTTTTTCCTTATTGCATTTTGAATCCTAAAAGCACTGAAATAGTTTTCTGTTTTTTTTTTTTTTTTTTTTTTTTATTTCCTTGAAATAGAGCCTTGTATATTGGTATTTGTGTTTGTTTTTCTTTTCAAATTTTATATGATATATGCATTAATCTTAACTTTTCATTTTTATGAATCTTTTTTGTTCACGTATGTTAACAAAACAAATAATACATTGATATCTGTTTCTTAGTTTTTAGATTTTTAATAATTTCTGTTAGCTTTAAAATTGTAGCTTATTTCTTTAGTAGATTTTGCATAGTTTTGTAACAACATTGATTCAAACCAAATCAAACTTAATAACATCTTAGTAAATTAAAATTTTCATTCATTTTTTTAAAATGTAAATGTTCTTAATTTTACACAAATTTATCTGTATTTACAATACTAAAATTTCTCTTTCTCTTGTGTTTTATAATGCATACTATTGTTTTATAGATATTACCCATCCAATTCCTGATTTGACTGGATACATTACTGAAGGTCAAATTTATATTGATAGACAGTTGCATAACAGACAGGTAAATTATTTTCCATTTATTGTTTTTTCTAAATATTTTAGAGATAAATGTATCTATAAGAAAATTAAATATTTCTACAGATATATCCTCCCATCAACGTGTTGCCTTCTTTATCTCGATTGATGAAATCTGCTATCGGAGAAGACATGACGAGAAAGGATCATTCTGATGTTTCGAATCAATTGGTATGTATTTAAAAGGAATATATATGCTCTTCTGTTAGAATAAAGTTTTAAATGCTAATAATTGCTGTATTAATGTTATCTATGAACTTGTTGGAATTTCATTAGTATCACATTAAGTTTTATCTGTATTTAAGTAGAGAGAAAAAATTTCCTTCGGTAATTTTTTGTTTTTGTTTTGGTAAAATGTTGAAGTATAAAATGTAGTATTTTCTAATCATATAGAATAACTTCTTAATTCCTCCTATTCATATTGTTTCAATTTGAGTATAGTAATCCTTATACTTAGGCAGAAGATTTGTTGTTTAAAAGCAACATGTTAGAATTATGGATGGAATGTATATGTACCCTTTTTCAATATTTATAAATCTTACTCATTTTTTATTCTATTGTGAAGTTTAGAATACAATTGCAGAAGAATTAATGTAATTACAAAATGAATTATACTGAGGAATCCTGGAAATTGTTTTCTTGAATAACACATGACGTCCAGTAGCTCAAACATATTAAACAACATGTCATAAATTGGTGGGATTATTGTATTAAATTATTATTTAAAGAAATGTCATAAATGTGAAAATAAATTGAACTAAATAAAAGAAAACTAGTATGCATCTTCATTAGTAATTCATCATTTTCAGAAAAATGACATTTGGATACTCATGATATTATTTTAATATCACCTATGTGTGGATTTGTTTCTCTGAAAAGTTTCCTAGGAAATTCTTTTTAATTATATCTGGTTGAAGGAGAAAAAAAATGTTCTGTAATTTTTATATTTCTTTTAGTGGTTGTAATGTAATATTTTGATAAACTGATTTTTGTTACTACTTTCTAAATTATGTTATATTTTTTTGTATTTCTAATTTTTGATGTGATTATTCATAATAATAATTAATAATGAGTCTAATTCTGTCTGTAGATTATTGAATGACCAGTTTTAATTTATTTTTAAATAATGCCAGATATCGAAAATTAGAAACTGGTCATTACAATCAGTATTTGTGTATTTTGTAATGAAACTATTGCTTTTCTTTTATAGTATGCTTGCTATGCTATTGGCAAAGATGTGCAAGCCATTAAGGCTGTTGTTGGTGAAGAAGCTTTGACATCTGAAGATCTTTTATATCTTGATTTCTTGAGCAAGTTTGAAAAAAGTTTCATTTCTCAAGGTAATTTTTTAAAATTATTTTATTTCTTGCTCTTACTTTACTCACAGTACTTTTTTTTCCTTATAGAAGATTTTACCTGTTGATGAAATGAATTTATATTTATGATAACTTCTATTTATTTTTAAACAGGAAATTATGAAAACCGAACTGTGTTCGATTCCTTGGACATCGGATGGAAACTGTTGCGAATCTTCCCCAAAGAATTGCTTAAACGTATTCCACAAAGCACATTAGAAGAGTTTTATCCCAGGGATAGTCGTCATGCAGAAAAGCAGCAAGCAGAGAAGAAAGAAAAGGCATAAGCTCATTTTGTGGAAAGCTGGTGAGGGATTTTGAATGTCTATGCTTCTTTAAAAAAAATATAAAGTTGTCTTCAAAAAAAAGGGAGAGAGAGGCACCTTCAATAACGCTGTCATAATTATCATCTCATTAGGTGACATAAATGGTATCAGTGTTAATGGCTTTAAATTTTATTGTGGTGCTAGATGCTTAATTGTTAGCGCTTGTTTTAATTGTCTATGTTTCAAATTTAGTAGTAATATTTCATATGAATTAAATTTCTAGGTCTTACATTTTCAGGTGTTAAAAACTGCCATTCCAATCTAGATAGAAGAAGTTCTAGTCTGAAAACTGAATGTACTCAAAATATATCTTGTATGGTTGTGATGGGTTTTTTTGCTGCTTGAACAAAGAAGTTATTTTGAATGATATAAAGAAAAGTTACTATTATTTTTTTACCTAAAGTATTTTTTGTTTGATTGTGACATTTTTATATATACCATGTTGTTTTCTCATTTTACATTTAGCATAAGAAATTTCAAGAAATGAATAATTTATAAAAACCTCTTGAGAAATAATTCTGTTTCGTACATATCTTATATTTAAAACATTAATTACACTGACTTGCAGAATTATTTTTATCACAAATAATAGTTTTAAGGAATATAATTGCTTTGTTAAAATGAGCCTTGTAGAATTCTTCATGACAAAGAACAATTTATTTATTCTGACTGTCTTTGAAAAGTTGTTAAGTTTTTAGATTAATAATGAAATGTTGTATAATTCATATTATAAACTAATGATTACCAAATGAATTATTTATAAAGATCATTACTCATACAAGATGTACATATATTTTTCATTTTAAATATGAATGTATACGGACTTGGTGTTTCTGCTGATCCCTAATGGATTATATTCCAGGAAGTGAATCTTTAAACAAGAAGTAGTATAGTTGGTGTATGATATATATGTGCCTCTGTACTTAATCAAGAAAAAATATGTGTTTTAAATTGAATTTAAATTAATGTTTAGCAATAAAATGTTGTTAAATTAAGGTTTTGTGTAATTATTATTGTAAATATTTTAATCATTTATCCTTATCTGTCGCAGTAGAACGTTATTAATTTATTTTCATACATAAGTTTGTTTCATAAGTAATTAAAAACAATTATTCCTATTTACTCATTTTTTAAAAAAATTTAACATGTTTCATCTAAAATCAAGCAATGTAATACTTTGTTAATTTTGTAAAAAATTTTTTAGATATGTGTAATATTTTTGGAAAATAATGAAATATAATCCTAGCAAAATATTTGTTGGGCATACTATTTATTTGTGGAAACATGCATGGGAATAAGTGTAAAACTTATTATTCACTTTATATTCTATTAGTTTGTAAGACAGTATCCTTTTATGGTATGAGGTTTGCTTCTACTGAAAGCTGTCATGTGAAATAATGAGGCTGTTTCTTCAATACAACCAAGTTTCAAATTTTTTTTTGTGGTGTGGAAGTTAGATTGATTTATCAATTCAAATATTGTTTTTGTTATTTGGAATATTCATTTATGGCATTATCCCCTTTTATTTCTTGTCCATTACACTGATTAAATTAATTTGCTGTCTATAACTCAGAACATCAAAGTGGCCTATTACTGCTCACTATAAGTAATAATAGGGTAATAACAGGTTGATCTGATCTAGAAACGGTATGGTATGAACACCAAAGGTGTCTTATTGACAATTCACCTACTCTTTTTTGAGGTGCATTTCTAGTATCAGGTAAAGAGATGTTGCTTTGAAATTTTGCCTCACCTTGTTTGGCATAGCATAGCTGTATCTGCCTCTTGCTACATTAAGCCCTACTGGTACTTTTTTAAAATTTTACCATATCCACCCTATTCTCCTAATCTTGCCCTAAGCAACACCACAAATGATGTCATTCAAGAGGTAGAACAATCGTTTTCAATGCAATCTGATGTTTTTTACAATGATGTCATTTGAAAAGTTAAGAAACACCTAGAGAAATGTATAATTTTGGATGGTGATTGTACAGAAGTCTTATGAATAACAAATTTTAAGTTTTTATCAATTATTATACTTGAAAAATAACCTAAACTTAACTATACCTCCCTTGTAGAATGAAATTAGTTTGAGTCTTATGCTGGATTTTATTTGTTGCTAACAAAGAACATATATTTTATTGAATTTAAATCAAACTTCTAACAAATAAATGTTTTTGGAGTCAGATGAATAGTTTCCACTAGTGAAGTTTATTTAATAATGTAGAAAAAATGCATGAAATTTCAATTTACTTACTGTATTCTCAGTTTCCATTATTCAGTAAAATTCAGGCCACATACTAATAGATTAATGTTTGTTCAAAAAAAAAAAAAAAAAAAATAGTGTGCTTAAATGGATTGGACTTTGGACATTTGAAACTCATTTTAAATGTTCTCTATAGCAGTAAGTATCAATCCATTTTTTTTTAGAGTAAAATATATAAGTAATCGAGTAGCTGCAAGAATTAAACCAATGGAAATTGTATGTAAACTTGAAGAGTGTGTGGTTGCACCTTAAACCTGTTTTTTTTTGTAGGGAACAGGGATCATATAAAATAAAACACATTAAAAATATTCATAAGTAACTATATAAAAACTTTTTGCAACATATTAAAAAAAAAATTGTATGGTAAATAGGTACTGCATTAAAAAAGTCCCATGTAGAAAATAAAATTCAAAACATCTAGTTGTAGCTAAAAATATGTTTTCAAAAAAAGACAAAAATTAATTTACATACAGGAACATTTTAATATTCTATTTGTTTATATATTAAGTATTAAATATAAAAAATTCCAAAATGTACACATAAAGATTATTTGTCATGGTCAAGAATTTGGATATTCTTGTGAACACTGGTTGGAAAAAAAAAAGACTTCTGCCACTGAAGATACTACCTAGCAACTATGGTTTGGTTAGCTGCTTGTATATGTTGTGGTAACCAGACATACAAGATCATAATTTATTCTGAAATTTTAAATTTATTTCAGAATTGATATCCATCCCAAGAAAATGGCATTCTTCCATTTCTTGGTAAAAAAAAATAGCAATACAAAGACAATTGCTCCTAATTTTTTTTTATATAGATCAGGAAGATTTGAAGCCCAATTACATGTTTTTTAAGACACCTTTTATTCCTAGTTTTGTAAAATTTTCGGTGCTTCATTCATTTAAAAGTATTGTTTCATTAATTAATCATTTTATAAACTTAAATTGATTTTATATACATGATTGGGAAACTGTATAATATATGTTCACAATGTCATCTAAGTAGAACTGTTATTATCAGCAGTTATAATGCAGTGGAATTTTTAATAGCTTTTTTGAATGTTTTTAGTAAATGTAAATCATTGAATTTAATTAATTGGAAAACCTGTACCATTTTTTAATGTCGTTTTTTTTTTTTTTTTTACATATTAAGGGGACTGAGTATGTGAAATTCGACCAAAAATTAGATTTTTACTTTTTTGTATCATTAATAGCCTAAACTTTTCTCTTTCTAACAGTGTATCACACATGTTTATAAAAAAAACAAAAGTGTTGGACTTTTTCATTCATAGAGCTCTTTGCAACATGCTGACCATTTAAAGGTGTAAACAAATTTCTCTTGTTATGTGGCACCGCATTTAATTCGTAACACATCATTATCGTTGTTTAACTTTTCTAATTTTCTTATGATTGAAGAATTGGCAGCAGTTGATTTAAGTTAATTGCAATTGTTTATTTACAGTTTTTAACTATTTATATTGATCTTCATATGATTTTTAAATACTAAGGATCATAGACTTTATATCCCATGAAATCTATATGAAATGAATGACTCTATATCGCATGAAATCCCATGACTCTATATCCCATGAAAACTATCAACTGTTTTTAAACATTTTTCATGCATCTTGTCTTGTATACATAGATTACACTACACTTTCTTTAGAAAGTATTATTTTAATGGCATAAAAGAGATGGTTAACTTATTTTGAAGGTCGCAAAGTAAGAGTATATTTAAAAAAAACATAAAAATATTGGAAAGTGTACCATCAGTGATGTTGAGACTGTTATTGAATCAAATGATATGTTGGGACTGAAATTGCCATATTAAGCAATTCTTTCATTCAGTATAAGGAATATGAGAAAATACAGATTCTGGATACAAAATTATCCTTTGTTATGATGTATGTTCTGGATAAATTGGCTGCTTGCAAAAACTAACAGAAGTATATCTGTGCGAGTTATAAAGTTAATAGACCTTTCATTAGGATTACAGATCTTTCAGAAGTGTTGAATTTCTTCAAAAATGCAGCGAGCTGTTTGGGCTGAATATTTTCATTTGTTTTCAAATAACCGTGGACTCCATCCAATTGGATTTGAAAGCTGTTGTGGATTTATTTCATCGTGTCCAAGCAAAAGTTAACCACACCAAACATACACATGTTCCTCTACCGACAATGGGAGTCATTAAGCCTGTAATTACAGATTTGGCAAATCAAGAGCTGCTTAGTAAACTCCTTTTTAGAAAAGCACAATCCTAATAAATTTGTTAACAGTGTCTGTCATCTGGACTTGTGTACCAAAAATTGTATTTTTAACTATTGAAACTTTAAAATTTGGTGTTTTTGATGCAGTTCCTTACTTTCATGTAGGAAATATAACAAAGTACCTTACATATGCAGGATTAAAATTCATCCAAGTCATCACCGTGTGGAAAGTACGGAGGAATTGGATTAGGAACACATAAACGGAGAACGGAAGCTGTCCAAATAATAAAACAGATGCTAGAAAAAGGAATAAAAAACATTAAAAGGAAACCTGAAGATTTTTATGAGACAGAGAAGTTAATAATCATTCATGCAAAGCAAGATTTTAATAAATTTTAATTTTTTAATCGGTAACAAAAGTATAAATGAAACCTTGAAACACGATTTTCTCAAAACATGGATTTTTCAGGTTCATGTTCCTTTTTTCTCAAAATTTATGAAACTTAAAAATTCAGTTTTTTATTGATATTTATATTAAGTTATATTACATACTTTAACGTGGAGATTTGGTGTTTTTTTTCCAGAATTATATATTTTAATCAATAAAATTGAGCCAAAAATACTAAAATAAGATTTATTATGAATAAATAATCAATAGTAATTTTTCTAGTTTACTTAGAAAGAAATTGGCATTTTAAAGTATGTAAAATATGTTGTTTTAACTTCAATAAAAATTTCATAATCTTATCTTGCTTTTCTTCTGAGAAAAAGGTACAGAAAATTGGTCAGTTTAATGTGGGAGAGATAGGGCATTTCTGTTCCTTTGAAAGAACTTGGCACACTATAGAAAAATAGCACCCTTTTTACAAGTACCACTTTGACAAAAAAAAATTGTACCTATTTTGATGAATTGATTGTATCTCAAAATTCAACACTTCATAAATGTTTTTTATTTCAAATTTTATTACTTCTGTTAAATTTTGGAACAAATATAGCAAGATAACAAATTTGATTCTTCTTGTGTCTACTAGGTTACAACTTAATTACATTTATTATTGCTATTTACTCATATGCTCACTCGATTATAGTCATTTACCGAGTGCATTATTTTGAAAAAAAATTTATTACTGAGCTATAACTTCATAATTCCACAATTTTTAGGAGTAATACCATCAAACTATAAACCAATGGAAGTATAATTTAATCATAAATGTTATGCAATAAAACTTTTTTAATTATTTTTATTCTAAGGAAATTTATAATCAATTAACCCGAAAACGGAAATACAACTTGTTTATGTGATTTTCTCATTTAAATGAAGCCAATAATCACGACTACTTTAGAACTTCAATCAGGTATTGAGCCAGACATGTACACTAGTTAGCTTTTTTCCCTCTCCTATGGGGTTGCTGTTCTTGGTAAACATGAGAAGCGTCCTCTGGATTCTCTGGAGTTTCTTCTATATTTTTGAACCTCCTTCTTGTCAACCTCTTTTTATTCCCCCCCCCTTTTTTTTAAAAAAAAATGTTTAGATTACAATGACAACCTGTTTGGCTCAGTCATATCCGGCTTTTGTCCCATTAAATTTCAACAACTCTTATTTCGACAAATCATGCCGCAACTGTAGAGGAGTCACATTGTGGAAGGCCGCTACATAAGAATTCCAATGGCGAATGCAAAAGGGATATCAATGTTGGCATCATGGTCCTTCTAAACATATCCTTCACCACTACACAACATTGTTTTTGGTTTTAATGGATTGATTATTTATTAACTTCGCTCTAAGAAGCAACACGAGGCTTATTGGTGACGAACCTTGTAATATCGGGTCTCTGTCAAGTGATGAGGTGTGAAGGTGAAATTTAATGGTGCAAGAGCCAGATATGGCTAAACTGTAGTTGTAATCTGTACATTTGAAAAAAATTGAAAAAATATATTAATATGTTGACAAGGAGGGTTGAAAATAAAGAAGGATAGCTTGGGTATCTTAGTGGCGCATCACCAGTGTTTACCAAAGACAGTATATCTCATGGAAAAAAAAAGTTCACTAGTGTTCCTCGCGATTATGATTTCCGTACTTAACTAAAGAAGTACCGATTTTGATACCCAAAAGATCAAGTGATAAGGACGACATCTGAGCTGGCACCTCCCTCTCCAAACTTCCACCATGCCAACGAATGGCTTGGAACCTCGTGCATCAGCCTAGGTCTACGGTAGAACCATAGGGCCGCAGTAGCCTAGCGGTTATGGCTTCGGATTCGTGGCCGGCGATTTTCGTTCAGTACGATTGATCCTTGATCGCTCGATCTTTGATCACTAAAGACCCGCCGTGTAGCCGGTGCTGATGCACGTTAAATCTATCTGAGCCCAAAGTCCTCCCATTGGCGTGGTATGGAAGATAGGAGGGGGTGCAAGAGCTCAGATGCCTTCCTCGTCACTTGACTGAGGTTCAAAATTACGAGACCAATAGCCCTCGTGTTGCTTCGAGTGCAACGTTAATAAAAACAAAACAACTACGGTAGAACTATCACCGCGTTTGCAACGACACTTCAGGAATACGAACAGGAAAGATCTGCCTTCAGATCATTCTATGCGACTTTGGTTAACCGGCGTTGGTAGTACGTTGTTTCGGGGGTATGTCTAGGATATTGTCAACAAAATCCCCGTGTCCTTACTGCATGAGCTCTAGCTTACATTGCTACTACGATCCGATGTATTACAACGCAAATGCGGGAGAGCATTTGAAGAGGACTTGATCCGACTTGGCTCTTGCCGTGTTACGTGACACGAAAGGCTGTCATTTGGAAACTATAACTTTGCGTTCCCTGATTCATTAATAACTTTTTGATAAATTTGAGAATGAATTAGCATTCCGTTATAATCGTTATTTGATGCACAAAATTATGATTTGTCATCTTGTGACGTTGGGCTATTCGCGATTTTCTCTTCGCTAATCTTGGGGACTTTAATTGAGATTGATTGCATAAAATAACAATTTCTTCCCAATCAAAATGAAACGTGATTGTATTAATTAGATGCAGGTGGAAATAAAGTGAAGTAATTTGGATATGGTGGTATATAAGTAAAGGGAAATTTCGAGGATAGAGGAAGAGTGTGGTTAACTCTGAGTATTTTTCCAGCTAGAGACCGATAATATCAAGAGTAGTTACTGGCTATAGCTGTCGCAGAGGATTTGACAGATAAAAGCAACCTAAACTGGAAGACTTTAGGTAAGAGCGAATTATTTCAATAATATTTGAATTGGTGGGTTAGTCTTAAGGTCCAGAGAGAGCTATAATTCATTATTATATTACAGTAATTGATAAATAAATAGTTGAGTTGGAACCTACTTGCGTGTCTTTGCATCAGTTATAGACTTTTAGAGTTGTTTATATTTGATTATATTATGGCTCAAGAGTCAGGTAGAAATAACGTAACGTCCCAATCTAACACATTCGAGTAAATATATTATTATTATTATAATAATATTTTGTGTTGTACTTTATGAATAAACAATAACATTTTCGGCATGTAAGGTAAGGAAGTTAATGTCTGCCCTGGCCCAAGAAGTCCCATCAAGCAGTGACCATCTCCGTAGAGCCCGTTGGGTCTGGAGCGCTAATTATTAGCTAATGTCCAAGCCGAAGGACTAACCTGACGCTGGAGCATTAGTTAACTTCCAAGCGAACTTAGTTCTTATTTATTTACTCCAGAGGGTTGAAGATCTGAGTTGATCCATGACCAGTTACCCAATCGAAGCCACCGTCAATCGAGCTTGATCATACATGCTCGCAGTCATGCATGTTAACCACCACACCGCCTCTGCGACTCCAGGTTGGGAAACCCATGCAATAATTCATGGACACCCATTTCATTCCTTTTTTTTTTAATTTTTTTTTTATAATAGATGCTTTAAGACCCAAACTGCCCTGATAGCCTAGTTTTTATGATTGCGGATTCACGGCCGGTGTTGTTTCGGTCGAGCAGTGGGTTCGAGCCTTGATGCAGCTGAAGACCCGCCATGCAGTAGGTTTTTTCTAGACTTTATCACTCACATGGTGTGGAAGTTTTAAGAGGAAGATGCAAACTAAGGTGTCATCCTCATTTAAATATTACGAGGTAGGTTGCAAATAGCCCTCGTGTTGCTTTTTAGTGCGACGTTAAAAAACAATCACAATCGGCAATCTAATTATGTTAATTTTTCTACATTGCTCGTATTCTTATCGATGCTCAATGCTAAAGTGAAAATTAAGAGAATATGAATTGTGTTTCAATGTAAATTGCATTTAATTTTATTGGTTGTTGCACATTGAATCTGTCGAGACTCCAAGCTCCATACCCGTTGGTATGGTGATTGATGGTGAAATTTAATGGCGCAAGAGCAAGATATGGCTATGCTGCACCAAACAAAGTTTAACTGTGATCTAGACGTTTGAAAAAATATGAAAAAAAGATATAAATTTGATTGACAAGGAAGAGGGAGGAAAATAGAGAGTAGGATGGCCACCCGTGTTTACCAAAGACAATAATCCAAATGGGAAAAGAAAATGATCACTAAGGATCTTTTGGTCAGTGCTGCCCGTACTTACATAAAGAAGGTAAGTCCCTGAGGGCTGACATGGTCTGTAAATTTGAAAAGAGAGTTGCCAGTTCAGAGTCGTTTTCATCACTTAATCGAGACTCAAAAATTACGAGCTCGCAAATAGCCCTCGTGTTACTTCTAAGTGCGACGTTATCGAAAACTCCCCAATCAATTTATAACGTTCTATTCCGTTGTCGTAGTTTATGTGTCCGCTTCAGTTTCTGTCATTTAAGTAGTAGAAATTATTGCTACGTTTTTTTCTTTCCATTTGACAGGAGTACAGTATGACCACGTTAAGCGCTTAGGATACGTTTTTAGAGAAGAATGCTAAAATGAAACAGTGTTAAACGAGGTTGTGTTAACACATACTTTCTGCCTAAATCAAACATATATTGTTTTAATTATAAGATATTTTAAGATGATAAAATGTTAAGATGATTTGATGATAATGTTTTTATAAGATGATGATGTTGAGATGAAATGGGTCACCAACTCCTTTTGGATTCAGTCGTGTCAATGTAATCGATGATGATCAGTTCTTCATAAGGGCTTAGATTTATTTTATTTGAAAGCTGAGGACATCTTCATATAGATAGTACACATTATATTATTACGAACATGAGTTGACGCTTCCCTGCAAGGCAACTCTTATAGAGGAAAAGAGTGATTTACAGAGATGTCACCAGTTAACAAAAGAGTTTAAGCAATGATTCATCGCCTTGGCGACTGATTCGGTGACCGTTTGGCTATTTGACGAGAAACTTGGCAACTGGTGACAAATGGATAGTACTCGAAGGCGTTGAAACCTAAGCGAAAATTCAAACGGGAAGAAAGTTACGTACTTTTCATGAATTTTCCTATGTGACGTCACGCCTCGCTTGAAAGGTATAAATACGCCAAGAGCTACAGTCGGAGGAGGAATAGGTCTGTTCAGGGAATCGGTTGTCTGTGGAGTTTGCTCTGTAGACCGATCGGGGAATCGTGGCCAAGTGAATCTACTGGAGATTCGGCCTGAACTAGTGGAACTGTTACGGAGAGTCTGTCTTTGGAGACTCTGTTGAGGAGATCGATCGGAGAATCAACTGAACGCTGTCTGCACTAGAAGTGGAGCGATCCGGGTGAATTTGAGAAGAAGCAACGTGTATTTGCTGGGAATCGTTGGAGCCTGTTCTAGAAGTACAAAATATTACTGCGGTGGCTTTCCGCAGAGAAGAGCAATAAGCTGGTGAGCTGAACGTTGCTGAAATAACTGCGACTGTACATAATGTGTGTTTTGTTCCTGTATCTGTCTCTTTAAATTGTGCAAGTGCAGTGTATCGGTTATTGTCCAAATTGTGCTACCTGTGTGTTGTCTTGACTATTTATGAATGAATCGTCATTGGCCATTATCCTCCGAGTTGGACTTGATTTTCACTCCTATGCGCACTCCCACAGAGAAGAAAAATTCTCCGTAACAATATGGGGGCGAGACATCACAAAAGATCATAGAGTGTCATGTATAACTTGGCAAGCGGCAAGGGCGGAAAGAGAGAAAAATGGGAAAAGAGATCGACCAATGGTAGCGTGAGCTTTTATACACGTTAAAACGGAGAATTCCCGGAATTCTGCTGAGCTTGCAATTATTAGAGGCATGTGATACAAACGCCCAATGCGCAACTTTACAAAGAGAAGGTGGCAGTTGCAATTAAAAAGAGCACAAAAGTTGATTGCTAAATTAAGTTGGGTGTAAAAAATAGAACGTTAAAAAAGAGAAAGAAAGTTAAAAGAGATGAAAAAAAAAAGGGATTATGTTGGAGGTTTTTTTCCCCATCACACGTATGTAAAACTTTTTTTAAGATTTTCATGACAGATAAATTTTCATCAACAATATTTGCCGAAGAAAAAAAGACTGAGGCATTTGTATTTTTACTTTCTTTTCTAAATTAATAAGCATTGAAACGCCAGTGATATATATTGCAATAACGAATATATATTGCAACTAATAAATGTTTCTATAATTGTCACTTAATAAAATCTATTCCGAATGTTAAATATTTTGCAGACCGCATCTTTTTTTTTTTTTAAAAAAAATATTTTCATTTGTAGCACTAATTATGTTTTCAATAACTATAAGTCTCACGAATAAGTGACATAAAAACTTGTCACGCCGGTCGTCTTTAATATCGTATTAGAATCTGTAAGAGTCAAAGTCTGTGTTAGAAAAATAGCACTCAATTTTAACGTATTATTAAGCATTTTGACCGTACAAAATAAACATAGTTTTCATTTTTTATTTGTAATTGGCAATCTTACAAGCACTCCATTTTTTATCGGTTTCTTTTAGCATTTTGTTTGGTAGTTGACACAGAATACTTATATTTAGTGTAGAAAGTATTCGTGTAAGAGAGTTTTTGAGAAAGAAATTTCGGTTTTAGAATGCTAATTAAAATAAAATTAATACAAAATCTAACATCTATTGAAATGCTGTTTCACAAATATCAATGTAGGGGGGGGAATTATAAATATTGAATAGTTTTTTAATTAACAGAAAACTAAAGGCAGATGATTTTGAGCAACGAAAAAGGTATTCGTACACAGAAACAAATGTAGATATTTGTAATTGCTCTATTATTGGATTAGAGAGTTCTTTATCGATAGATGTCTTCGATACTCTTGATGTATACATACGATGATATGTAGAGGAAATTAAATTTCATACACAACGCAGAATTTTTCGGTACGGGTTGTAGGACTAAAGAAATCCTCTATTTTGATGTGATTATAAATATTTATAAGCTTCGCACTGAGAAGCAACATAAAGGCATTGGTAGCGGACATCGTAATTTTGAATATCGGTCAAGTGACGAGGACGACATCCGAGCTGCCACCTCCTTCACCAAACTTCCACGCCACGCCAAAGGGAGAACTTTGAGTCCGAACATGTTTAACGTGCATCAGTCCCCCAATACGGCAGAGTCTCAGTGGCATCAGGACTCAAACCTACGACTCAATGAAACAACGCTAGTTACGAGTTCACGAACATGACCACTAGGCTACAGTAGCAACATTTAAGATTGTAAGATGTTTAATTTAATCTCCTCATTAGTTTATAGACTACGTTCTACAGTACAGCCAATTATTCAAAGGTTTATGATTTTCAAATTGCTGCATAGCATTCCTCGCCTAGGTCAACCATCTCAATTTTTCATTCTCGAAAGACGTTTCCTCGCCCGCTCATTCAAGGAAAAATTAGAAAAAAAATCGAAAGTTCGATGAAAAGTTGTGCAAAGAACAGATTTAGCCCCCCAAGGTGCGCTTCTTTTATAATTATTATTAAACTACTCAATTAAATATTCGAATTAAAGTAAACGATAAAATATCTAGAAATAGGCAATAGTAAAATGTTCCAATATTAAAATGAAAGGAAACGATAAATTATTAAATTGAATATATTTAAGCTAAATGTAGTTAAAATTGAAGCAAACGATAAAAATTTGAAAAGTGATCTGGTACGCCAAAATTGATCCACCTGAAACAATAGATCCTTAGATGGCTAATAAGTGCTCCTAAGCTTACAACAGAATTAAACTAGATAACAAAAATTGATCAGAAATGTGTCTAATAAACCAAACACTGAAACATAAATGCAGAATAATGTAATGATTTTAAAAATTTTGGGGACAATGATTGTAAGCGAAAATTCATTAAAAATATTTTATCATATTTATAACATTATTTTCTTACATTTCGATAAAGATTTAATTTAATTCATATTACATTTGCAAGAAGTTCCTTGATATTGATAAAAATTAGAAATTACTGTTTACAAACTATTATTTTTTAAAAAGCTGAAATTGGCTTTGATAATTTCATTTTAACATGTACTAATGGTTTTTTTGTGTGTGTTATGTTCTCGAAAAAGTAGAACGATTCAAAATAAACATGAATTAGCGTAAAGTAAGCTTATTTCTGAACCCCGGACTCCTTAGAAGCAATAACTTAACAAGAAAAGAAAATTTCTTCTTCAATTCCTAATGCATTTTTATTTTCATAGAAAAAGCATTCTTAAGTACAAAAACAATTGCCAATGTTAACAATAAAAATAATAAAAACAGACGATTCTGCCAAATAAATCAGTTATTAAAAATAAGTATTAAAATAAGAGCAAACGATAAATTGTTATAATGAACAATAATATTCTGTTTGGATATTAAAATAGAAGCAGGCGATACAATACTAAATTAAATACACTATAATTCAGAATCATACGGAAATAAAAATCTAAAATAAAAAATTCTTCTGTAAAATTACCGCACACATCATCAAGAATAATATGCAAATTACAGGAGGCCATCAGATGCCCCCCATAGTATGACGACACAATGACAAATGTATGTGAGAAGTGTATATAAGGAATGGTAGCAAAGAAGTAAAAGTGTTCTCAAGCGTTCTGACGGCCTAGCAGTACCACGAGCGATTAGTTATGACACAGAGGACGCATGTGGATGATTTTGTACGTGGTAGAATAATCGGTCCAAAGTGTTGTCTTTAGGATTTGGCTAGATTCCAAAATGATGAAAATATCAGTAGACGTTACAGTACAGGTCGCCCCCGGCTTACAACACGGAAAGACGACCGGTATTTTAAAGTAATCACAAAAATAAGCAGATGCAGCACATCATCACACCTTTTTTGTCAGCTATCTTCAGCCACAGGTATGACGGTTTCAAGGCAAACTGTGTAAAGACATTTAAGACATATTGATCAACATGCTCGCAGACCTGTCAGATAAGTTCCACTCTTGGCTACTCACTGTCGTCCAAAGTAGAGAACTTGCAATGTGGATATCATCATAGAGGCTTGTGTGCCGTCTTCTGACGAATCCAGGTTTAGCTTGCAGTCCGATTCGCTTCGGACATTCATATGGAGAAAGCCAGGTACTCGTTACCACCAAGACAACATTATTAAACGAGACCGTTACGGTAGTGCAAGGTTGCTGGTTTGGGGTGAAGTTATACTGGGTTCCAGAACAGATCTACATGTTCGAATCGGAACCATGACAGGCCAAATTTATCGGGACATCATTCTGAAACTACATGTATGTTTGTTTAGGGGTGCCGTGGGCCCAGAATTTGTTTTTATGGATGACAATGCCCGTCCTCACTGCAAACATTTTAAATAAATGCTTTCAATCTGAGGATATCACCCGTATGGAATGGCCAGCCTTCTCACCTGACTTGAATCCGATATAGCATGTGTGGGACTCTCTTGGCCGACGAGTTGCATCCCATCAACCTCCTCCTACATATGCATGGGAACTTCGAGGAGTATTGCCTGCTGTATGGAGTAATATTCCCGAAGATCAGCTCGATAATTTGATACTCAGCATGCTTAGGTTTCGTACGGATTTTTGTTTCATCGTTTGGGAGATGTACAAGGTATTAATTATCATACCAACTATGTAATAGTGAGTTTTTGTAAGGGAGATATTTTTTTTGTAATTACTCCAGGGAGCCAAAATCGTAGTTTTTATGAATGGTATCATTCATACACCAACAATTTTTGTTCTTTCTCTTTTGTTTAACAAATAGGCTTTATGAATAAGCCACACTTGATTCGTTTCTGAATCTTTATCTGGAGGAGCTGGCATTATCTTTAATTTATGGACATGAGTGAATACCTTAGCATTGATAATATACCTTGAGGAAACTAAATATAATTATTATAATCATAAGATATTATGAAGTCTATCTTCTGAACCTAACACCATGTGTACTTTATTTTATGTCTCCGTCATTAATGTTGACGCCATTTTCTCAAAACAACAACTTAGGAATATTCTTATCTGTCGTTGCAGTTCGAAATGCTTGTCGACAGCAAAGTGTCTTTTCAATCGTATTGCTCGAAAAACGTTCTTTGGGAATTAAAGAAATCGGAGGTTATGAATATCTTTCTTTTAAAAGTATGTAAACGAAAGTCCAATGTTCTGAAACAAGTTGTTTCTTCTGACGAAAATAAGTTTAACGGTTTTGGATTGGACGATAGACGAATAATTTGAAGGAAACAAATCATAAGAAATGCATCCAAAAAATTTACTTTCAATAAAGAAACAAAGAGGAGGGGCGGTGCTTGTTTAGGGTTGGTTGAGAGTCTCGACAATCAAATCCCAGTTTAGGAGTCAGTGTTTTTCCAACCTAACACCATATATAATTTACTTTATGCCCACACATTTTTGTTGACACCGTTTTCTCAAAATAACAACATGTCAGCTCACGTTAAGAAATTACATACAAATTTTTTTTAATGCTTGTTAATGTGTTATAGAAACTGAGAAGCTGAAATGGACATGATTATGCAACTAGCGATTGAGAAATATATTAAATATTTCTTTTTTTTTTACCATGAATTTTAAATAAATATTGTCTTCCAAATTTGAATATGTACCTCTCACTCTGTTTTTGAAATGTCTAAAACAACGTATTAAATGCTCCCATAAATTTAACATTTATATTAACAATAAAATTTACATTTCCAAATATATAAGACTAAAAAATAAAAATGAAGAATCGATAATATTTTTAATTTCAAAATTTTTTACGCCAAAGCTCCAAATTTCAATGTCACATAATCCAGTATACACCCAATTAAAATTGTGATTTTTTTCTACCATTATTATTACTGTTTTTTTTTTTAACTATTCAGAATAATAATTTTGTTTCTTTGGGGTACTGATAATTGATTTCTAGGAGATAAGAAATATTTTAGGTGTGAAAATGAGTTTCAGTACTGAAACTGATGTTAAAATTCGGAAAATTGCCATTTTGATGTCTGAAGCAGATAATTTTTGCATGATAATTAACATCATCGTAGATGGGTATAAAAAATAATCCAAAAGTGTAAAAAAGTTTGAACAAATTACAAATATACCCCTAAAAGGGAGAAAAAGAGTCTGTAAAACTTTGATTTCCTAGGAAAGCGGAACCATTATCTAACAACCACAACATTGTGTTAAGTAAAATCACTAAAATGTTGTCTATGAAACCAGATGGCATGGTTTTCTAAAGAGCTTTGAGTCCGAATGGAATGAAAATCAACGAAGGAGCTATAGCTTCCTTGGAAAAACTTAACCAAGAAAATTCATGTCGTCATCCTCCATAATAATGCTGTCTTTCCTAGGAAACCATAATTTTAGTTCGATGATGTCTGAAAAACTCCTCCGGTAAGCGATGTAAATATTGCCTTATCTACTTTTAAGGCTATGTGTTTCTGCAGAAATAATTTGGAGAGCAAATTTTATCGGTATCTTAGCTAAAAAATATTCTAAAGCTTCTAAAGCAAAGCCAGAAAGTTTCTAAAATAATGTAATATTCATTCATGAAAATTAGTTCAATGTTTTTTGTAGTGATGGTCGATGATAGACGGAAGTTGAACTACTTTCCCTAAACATCACTCTCACTGCCAAGCATAGATGTAGTTTGATTCTTTTATAGGGTTGTATGTCTGCGAAAGATGTGGAAATAAGTTTTCTTTGAAGGGGTCATAGATAAAAGGAAGTACCTAAATGTACAGAAAAATAATTTGAAACTGAAGTGCTTTAAATTATTCCTCAGAAATGTACGATTATAAAATGCACCTACATAAACCACCTTAATCTCTCGATCACATTGTAGAAAATTTGGAGTCTCATTTGGAGAATTATGTTCAAAGACGTAAAATTAGGAGCAAAGAATGATTACAAAGACCATTACAATATTACAAGAAAAACTGTATAGCAAAAAAAAAAAAAAAAATTTAAAACAAAAAAAAAAAATTTAAACCAAAAAAAAAAAAAAAAAAAAAAAAAACCTAGGAAAATGTGCAGCAAAACTATACTAGCCTTTTCAAATCAGTGCACACCATTTGGAAGGTGTTCTAAATGCAAAAGGATATGGAAAGAATTATTAATTTACGTTTTTTGAAAAACATTTTAAGTAATTATTCTAGATGTATCACTCAGTTTTGTGACTAATACATTTGTGGCTTCAACATAAAATTAAGGTAATTAAAAAAATTATCGATACTTTTCGTTTTTAGTCTGATACATTTCGTAACATGTATTTTATTGTTTTGATAAATATTAAAGAAAAAAAAAGTGAAGGGTGCATACTCAGTTTTGGAAGACACTTAGTATTTGTTCTAGAATATTACGCTAATTCGTAAGTCAATTTACAGAATTAATATTGTGTGTGCCAGCATACTGATAATCCTTACGAACTGAATAAAGGAAGATACATTTTTACTAATATCTAATCAAATTTTAAAAGGTTAAGCAATATGCTGCAAAACAATTCAACACTTTTAAAGAGAGCTTTCCAACAAAATGGATTTTGAAAAACATTCGAAACCATTCAAAAATAAAAATAATAAAAAATTTAAAAATACAGGTTCATTGGATAACACGAGCGAATAGCGTAGGAATAGAAATTCAATCTTCAAAGTCTCCCTCAATCTTTTAACATGGAGATTAAGTTCCTTTCACGCACATACTCCCAAGATTTTTCAGTAAAGATTATTTCTGTAAAAAAACAATTTCATAGACGAAGCAATTTCATAGCAAGATTCCAAAAACGAAGAAAAATTTCTTGAAAACGATATTTGGTGAAAGATAACCATGCAGAATACAAAAAAGAATTCCCAAACTCAATTTCACATTAAAATGCTTCATATTTTTTTTAGAAAGATGAATGATACACAGAAAAACAATTCCACTCATTATCACTAAATTTTTAATTTTTTAAAAGTAACCTGTTATTTTATAAAATTTTCTTCATAACAATATTAAAAAATAAGAATTTGGCAAAATAAAATTTGATCATTACGGTAAACTAACATGACCGAAGAAATTTCTTTTTTTTAATAAAATTTTTTTTAATGAAAGAAATTTAGACACTTATAAATAGTATATATTTGTAGCGAAGTGTCCTGGAAATGGTAAAATTCCACTTCTAAAAATTGTTTTTAATACTACGTTGTTATTCTATACAATAAATATGAAATTTCGCCTAAGAGCCTTGATTCTTTATCCAATTCTAGAGCAAAAAAAAAAAAAAAAAAAAAAAAAATGAAAATATTCCATACAAGATATATTTTTTGTCATTCTACAAAAAAAATTTGAAAGTAATGCATTGGTATTCATTTCCAATAAATATCGCCAGCATTATATACACAAATAATTACACTTATAAAAATTCTATCCACAGTATTGTTCAAAGAAATTTTGTTTTAGCTCTATTATTCATTTCTCAATTCTACAAGTATTGATTCCAAATTTAATATTTCGCTATCAAATTTGTCTCTTTCGCAAATCAAATGTAACTTTTTGCGTTAACCTAATTCTTTTAATCGCTATAGCTTCTTGCAAATTGATCCAATTCTGCGGGTGTTGGAATTTATTTTCAATTTATAAATAACTGAAACTGAACTTTAAAATTCATAAAATAAAAATTAGATTTTCGTTTTTCATGACATTGATTAGTCGATTTTATGAGGTTTTGAGCAACAAAGGCTATTATCCCTTTTTTCATGATAAAACGTATAGTACGATATTCACAAAACAGGCTTAGATTACTTTAATACTGTGCTTGCTTGGAATTCTCAATTTTTGGCAAGAACATTAATTGTGAGAATCGCACTCTTCTGGTTGTCCACTGCCAAGATTGTTTTCTAAGGCATTCTAAAAGCTCTTGAAAATTCAAGCGAAAAACATTTAATAAGAACAATTTTTACAGTCACGGAGATAAATTTAACTACCTTTAAATGATGCGAAGTTAGATATTACACTTATACAAGAGCTAAAATGAAGATTTTTTTGCAACGAATAACATTCGTAAGCTGAACTTTTAGGCATGCAATGTTTTCACTTACTGTTATTTCAATAAATTTTAACCAACCTCGGATTTCAGATAATTTGCACCTACAACGAATGCAAACGTGATAAGTATTTTTTTACAAAAAGTGACTGAAATTATATTCTGTTTCACTTTAACTTGGCAGCACAGAAAAAGCTACGATGAGCAATTCACAGCCGTTGTCATAGAAATTGGGGATACACTGGGAGAAGGGAGTAACTAATAACCAACGAAAAATCGCCGAATTTGGCGAGGAAAGAAAAAAAAAATGCGCCCGTTAATAAAAGAAATATTTATATCTCCTTATATTCTACTGCCACGCTTATCTCCAAATAAGCTTAATGAATCATTATTAAAAATCTCTTGTATTATTTATCACATTTCAAATAGTTAAAATACATAAGCTGGTTTTAAATACCAAACCAACTTTTTATAAAAATATTAGTGACAACTCCTTCCTTTGCATTTAAGTGCAATCAAATTTACTGTTAAATTAGAAGAGGCTTCATAACTGCTTTTAAATTTTGTGTCTTGCCACACTCGACTTGTCCTCCATTCACCCATGTCTCATCTGAATAGTATATTAACACATTTTTTCCCCTTTAACTCCCTAATTTTTCTCAAATAACTTCTGCGCTATAAAATGTCTTGTCCTTGAAGAAGCACAGTCTGTCTTTTCCTTTTCTCAAATCCCATATATTTTAATATCCTATACAAGGTAAGACTGCAAATGTTTCTCGAAAAAAATATCAGCATCATCGTTTAATTCTTCCAGAATTTTGCCAATTGTAGGAATCTCATTTCTAAAAGAAAAAAAAAAAAAAAAAAAAAAAAAAAACCATCTATGAATTTTTTTGTCAAATACATGACAATGTAAAGTCATACTTTATCGCCCTTCTGCACTTACTTACGTCTCCAGGTTGTTTTTTTTGCAGGAGAACTTAAAGAACTTTTCATTTTTTTTTTTCCAAATGAAAAAATTATTTTTTTAGAAACACTAGTTAGTTGAGAAACATTTTTAATGATCTGATTGACAGATTCTCCAGGGTTTTCTTCTCGAAATCAAGAATACCCAATCAATATGTTACTCCGGGATTGATTTTCCTCACTTTGATGTTGTATACAACGTGATCGGTGAAATTCTTTCAACAGCCATGTTTAGAATGTCATACAAAAACGAAGAAAATAGCAGAAAATAAAAGAAATAAGATTTGTTAAGATGAATGATAGCAAAGACGCAAAGCGAATGGCATAAAATTGACGTGGAAGAGTTGCAAGCTTGCCAGAAATATTACCTTGAAAACTGGTTTGCAGTCAAGCTGGAAATCCATGACGTCACTATTTCGACTATATTCATTCGCATAATAAAAAAGATGTTTTAATCAAGCATTTCATATATGTTATTAGCTTGGAATATATCCTTAAAATCATTATTTCTATAATTGTATGACATTCTTTTTTTTTTTTTTTACAAATTTCTATGTATTATTTCATTTTAAATTCAAAAACAATATAGAACTATTTTTCAAGCGGATTAGTACATTTTCTACCTTTCCCAGTGCTTCTAAACTACGGTGAATGGAGTATAGGCTTATTAAAAAAATTTCTTAAGCACTATTCGATAAAAAAAAAGGGTGGTGATTATATTTAACATTTTCAAAAGAAATATATTAGTAAAATCTGCATTGAAATAGAAACTGTAACCCTGTCGAAATTAAAACGAAGAAACAACATAACATATTTAATTTGGTGAATCAGTTATGAAGTTTTTAAACTAATCGAAAACATATAATACTGAAATTTATCAGAAATGCATTTTTATAATTTTAATTTATTATAATTATTTGCAGTTTTATTTCACTCGAAAGTAATATTATATATTATTTTCCTTTTACAATTTTACCTTCTTTTTCTTATTTAACAGTTTTAAGCAACCAATTGAAGCATATATACAAGTAGCGAAATATATTGAATACACGCAACATTAAGGAAACTTTTTCAAAAAAGGGTATTTTTGAGTTTTGAGGGCTCGTAACACAATATTTTACTAAGAGTAATACTATATAAAATTATGTATTGATCAAAAAATAATTTAATTAAAAATGTAGGACAACAATTTAAATATAGAAATTTTTATTTAGAGCAATGTTTATAAAGAAGTAGAAAATTGAAATACATAGAAAAAATAATATATGCAAAAATACAATGGCAACTTAGGAAACTTTCAGTATTAACCATGACTTGACAACACTTTTCAATGGAGTGAACCAAGTTTTCTAAATCTCCGAATATTATAATTTAAAAACGATACTGAGTTCTTGTTTCTATTAAATCGATTTTGTTTTCCCGGATTGCTCATGACCAAAATCCTGGACCAATCCAATAGAGTGATATGATTATCATAAACTTCCTTATGCACACAACAGGAATATAATAAAGAGTCAAATCCTATCGAAAAATAATTCACTTGTCATTCTCGGAAAAAATGTGTAAGTGGAAATCTCCACACACATTTTTTCTCCACAAAAGGTTGATTCTGGTTCCATCTTTGCAAATAACATATTCCCGTTGTACCGTTGTCCTGTCACCCTGTGTTTTGATCCAGTTCCACCTTTTCAACTTTTGCTGCTTTGTTTCTTGGAAATCTAGCATTAAGACCAGTTTCTTGCATTCTGCATTGAGCAGTTCTTGCTTTTAAATCCACATTGCAATCTGCCACTTCATTTTGTATTCTCCGAAATGATTTTTCACTGTCATTTAGGCATATTATCTTAAATCTTCCATCATCTATTGCTGTTTCACACCTTTTTCTGCCTTTACCAGTCTGATTTTGTGATGATCGAGTCTCCTTGTATATCTGCAAATATTTAGAAATATGTCATCTTATAGTTTCACCAATTTCTCACTGTCATTTAGGCATAGTATCTGAAATCTTCCGACATCCCTTGCTTTTTCTCACACCTTTTTCTGCCTTTACCAGTCTGATTTTGCGATTGTCGAGTCTCCTTGTATGTCTGCAAAAATTTAGAAATATGTCACCTTATAGTTTCACCAACCGTTCTTCCAATCACTTTATAACTGTAGGCTTCTTTATTTAATAGCGCTATTCTACATCGCTTTCTGGTCGTGGCCAATTAACATTTTGAGCCGTTTACGTTATTGTTATACTTGGCTAATCTAGGGTTTTTCGGGATCACAATGCCCTTCCTTAACTAAAGAAAGTAAGCCCTCGAAGGGCATAGCTACATAGCTTTATTTCTTTCTAAAATTTCTTTTTTTAGTTGTACTATAAGAATACGTAATAATATTTTTCGTCTTGTTATTAAAAAAATGTTTTGAGTTAAGGAAACCCCGACAATAATTTGTGAACACCCTGTATACCTGAAGTAAAAGTTCCGGTAAGATAGTAACTATCTCTTTTATAAGAAAACCTATATATAGCTTGATCTTATTTATAATTCAGGTGTCCTCCTCCGTCATTTTACAAGAATTCAAAATTACGTAATTCTTCGCCAATAGTTGATTCTAAATTGGATATTAATAAAACAGCGAATCAACTATTTCATTTTTAATGTTCTTTTCAATTGATAGTTAGGCTGACTATTAACTTCGCACTTTTAAGCAACATGAGGGCTATTGGCGACGAATCTTGTAATTTTGAGCTACGTTCAACAGACGAAGACGACGCCTGAACTAGTACCCTTTAGAGACCTTGGGTGTTAATTTTCGTACCATGCAATGTGATGATAGAAACCCGAGATATTTAACTTGCATCATAGCGTCGTTGGTAGAATCAGAGTTCGAATACGTGGCTCGACGGAAACAATGCTGGTAACGAGTTCGCTGCAATGACAATTCGGCTACCATGGAAGATTATGATCCTTTCATATGGCCTTTACTTGGGGGAATATATTTAATTTTAAATAATTACTAAAAAATATAAGGATAAAAATGTCAAGAGAATTCTTAATCTAGTGGGTTACTACATATGTTACGTATCAAATAACGGAATATCACACCAGGAGATTTCGGGAATTTCAATTATTACGAAGAAATAACAGAGATATATCTAGTTAAAATTTGTTCTACATGTTAATTGATCCTTATGTACATAGTGTTATAAATACCAGTTATTTATGTTGATTTGTTTGATTCCAGGAAAACGTTGATTCAAGTATTGTAAAATTTTAATTTTTGCCCTGATTATAGCAAAGTTTTAATTCGACTAAAAATAATCAAGATAGAAATTTAAATTGTCTTTATTATTTTAAAGATTTTTCTGTATAATCGCCAACCAGAGTTATGCATTTCTCTCAGAGTTTCTTGACCTTTCGAAAGTTATGGTACCAGCTTTTTTTGAAACATTTTTATGTATTTTACTTGGTGTGCGTGTCATCAAATTTTCGATCGTTAATTTAGCCTACTTCCCATCAAGCTAGAGCTCTGAAACTTCGGGAATCATTCTTACTCGCCTAACAATGCAATATTTAGACATTTGCGACAAGTGTTAACTAATATTTTCTTTAATAATGCAGTTTAGCCCAACCACTTGGGGCGATTTCAAAAATTACCAAACTTGGCGATTTTATTTTCGGCTGAACGTTAAGTCCGTAAAACGGACCAGGATAGCCACATTTGGCAAAATACTGCCAAATAATTCTTGTCGCCAAGGGTGGTTGGGTTAAACTGCATTCCAACCATTTAATTTACCGGATGAATTAATTAATTTTAGTTAGTTTTAACGTTTTTATGTATTTCACTTAGTGTGTGTCTGTCTGCGTGTGTTTCAGTGTGTCATCAAATTTTCTATTGTTAATTTAACCAGCTTCCCATCAAGCTAGAGCTCTGAAATTTAGGGAATCGTTCTTACTTGCCTAACAATGCAATATTCAGATATTTGCGACCAGTTTTAACAAATATTTCAATAATTTTTCTTAATAAATTTTGCCACCATATAAAAACGATGGTTTTTATCTAGAATTATTTTCAACTGTGGTAGAGATCAGCGTATTGAACTATCTTCTCCATACCGCGGGTTATTTTCAATGATCGCACTAGCGTTTTTGCCGCGGTTGACAAGATAAAAAATTTACGTTTCCGAGCTTAAAAAATCTAAAAATCTAAAAATTGAAAAAAAAAAAAAAAAAAAAAAAAATGCAGAATTATAAAAGAACCATGTTAACTAGGAAAATGACAATCGAATTAAAGCAATAATTATAATGCAGATTAACTGAAAACTGTTTCATTGAAAAGCAAAATTTACACTTTTAATAAGAGCTAACAAACTTACGAACTAAAACTAGTCCCTACTACTTTCAGAGACAATGTAAATGTGTACTTTGAAAACGATAAACAAAACTATTACGATACTATATACAAAGTTATATCAAAATTGAAACTACCTCTTTCGAAATTTCTTTTCAGCGAAGTCACGAAAAATTTCTTTCAGATCTAATTTCTTACTCAATTTATGTTCATTTGCTAATTTTGCTAACCCATTAAGGCGATTTTGAGTAGACATGGAATCGAATACATCATTATGTCGACGATATGATTCCATAATTGTGTTAAATTCACTAAAAGACACAGCGCTTCCCGTATTTCGATATCTAAGTAAGGCAATATACTTAAATAAAGTGAGCGACTATTCATTTGAATTGGTATAAATATATCAAGGTAAGGTTAGTTTACATAGTTATATTGAGATAATTACTTTATATTTAGTTTTACATTGTGAAGTCGGCTTTGCAATAGGACCGAATACGTCTGTATTCCCGGGCAGCTCCATCTCGTGTCCGAGCTTCACAACAATCGCACCGGCCTCCGGCTTCAGTGTGATCTGATTTTATTATTGTCTGCTAATATATGGGCTTTTAGGAGCCGTATACGACACATGGTTCTTAAATTTTTATTTTATTTTTAATTTAGAATGAATCCTGTTTGCAATGCTAGCGCATCTCAAAATTTACGAAGAGAAAAACCCAGAAGCCTGTTTATTCCTGTTACATTTGTGACATTGGGCTATTCGGGATTTTCTTTTCACTAACTTTGAGGACTTTACAGTAATTTGAACTGGATAAAATTGCGATTTCTTCCCAGCCAAAAGGAATCATGATTCGGTGAATTAGATGAAGATAGATGTAAACTGAATTGAGTTAGAAATAGTGATATATAATTGAAGGAGAAATGAAAGGAAAATGAAAGAAGATGGAATATAACGTTAGGCTGATATGTAATTGTTAAGTTGTATTAAAACATCGCAATTAATCTTCAGGATTGAAGCGAATCATAGTTGAAGTATTTAGATAAGAATCGGCTGTTTGTGTGACGTGGATTAAATTGGAACGAAGAAATTGGTAAGTTAACAGTGTATCAGTTGATTCTAATTTAGAATTGATGAGTTAAGTGGGATTTGAGAGCGCGCGACCCTATTTATATATTTATCCTTCAGGATAAATAAAATATTTTATCTTGTTCTTACGTGTCATCAATTAGAGACTAGTTTTTATTAATTGTTTATTAAGAAGGAACAATGGCAGAACAATGTATGAAGCCTTTTTTCATCAATTAATGAAGAAAGGGCATTATACATTGCTTTCTAGATACGGTCTTCGGTGCATCTCAAAATATAAGAATACCAAGAACTCTATCGATTCCTATTGTATTTGATTTTACTGCTAATTTATTTTTTATATTCAAGTAATCGAAAAATATTTTTGAGGGTTGTATTTATTATTTATCATTTTGAGCTCTACTTCAAACGGTTGTGCCGCTCCTAAATATTGCCGCCTTTAGTAGATGTCTACATTGTATACCTCTTAGGGTCAGCCGTGGTTACTTTAGTTTTCGGCTTGCTGAAACCAAACAAATCAACAGTAATCGCTGTTATTTGCAACATTATGTTCATAAAGAACAATTGATCTCCAGAATAAATTTTGTCCAAATACTTCAGTTGTTCCTTAGTAATAATTGCGTCGCTCAGAAGCCAATGCGGTTTGCTTCAACTCTGCAAACTCTTCATAGCCTCTTTTCTTGCTCGTGTTTATTACGGAAAGATGAAAAAAAACCCTGATTTTATATCACCCATTTTATTTAATCATTAATTTAATTTAAATGTAATATTTTATGGTCGTTATATCGAAGGATTTCTCTTTCTTCTTCCCACAGAGCACTCCCCAACCTCCTACTCAACAGTGTTCTACTAATAGGTGCGCACAATTTCCCAATTCCCCCGTCCCCTCGTCTACTCGCAAGCGAATTTCGATGGGACGTTAAAGTTTACTTTATGGGAAGAAAGTTGTCTGAAACGTGGCATTGCTGTTCGAAAAACTCCCGATGAATTTTCCTTGTCGATCTAGGTGAGATTACACATAGACTAGGGTAGTTTTTTCACCCTCCGAAAACCACTCCTTTCTTTTTCAAAAGGTCTTACAATTACGGGTAATTACGAAACTTTTTTTCTTTCATTCGATATTTTAGATATGAGGAGGGATACCCTTCCTTCAAGGGTAAAACCCCGTAAAGTTGTATACCTTCGATGACCGAGTCTCAGAATTACGAGGTTCGTCGCCAATAGCCCTCGTGTTGCTTTTAGTGTGACGTTAATAAAACCAAATCAATCACACCTTCGAACTTCGAGCTTAAGTAAAGAAAGCAGAAATTGAAAAAAAATAATAATTTTTTTTAACATTAATTTCTTAAATTTTTGGCATATAAATTTGATCAGAAAATATATAAACTCTTTTTTTCTAAGGATAGGCTCTTTACTACGAAACAAGTTGTAAAGAGAATGCTTGCGAATAAAAATATAAGTTATGAGGACAATGTCAGAATCTTATGGGGTTATACCTATTGGCTACTGAAAAAGATGAGAAATTTTTGTAAAAACAATACAATAACGAATGTTGTATGAGTTTTAGGTCTCTATTCATCATAACAAATATCTTCGTCCAAGTTATCTAAATCTAACTTTTAATCACCACGTGTTATTAATTTCCTGTAAAAGTCGTGTTTTGTTGTTGGAGGCATATACTTCAATAAATTCATCTTGCCTTATTTTTGTCTATTATGAAATTATTTTACCATTAGGATACAATAATGGTTGATTTATGTTTTTTTAAAAAAAATACTAGCCTACCGGTTTTTTTTCTATGTCAATTACATAAACGATATCATTCTCATCAAAATTATATTTTTATACCATCAAAATAAATCTGTAATTTTTATTTTAAAATTCAGAACATGTTTCTACAATTATTAAAGAAAAAATATTTAGTGTTTTTGACGACAACGTAATAATTTTCGCGATCACTTCAACGTAATATTTTTTTTTGTCTAAAACAAACGTTTACATATTTCAAATTAAATTAAAGCACACGCCCTCTTGAAACTCATTGAAAATTGATTTTCTTTTCGTCATTATCTCGGACAATTCTAAATAGCAGAAGAAACAGTCATAGCAATAGTTTTTCAGCCTTACCAATAAATATAGAAAAAAAAGGAGAATTTAGTTTTTGTTTTAAAGTTTATGAGTAAAATAAATATTGATAAAAAAAGTAGACTTAATCACGATGTCTTCTAAAATTATTATACAACATATTCCGAAGCTGTAAAAAAGGGTGCTTTATGACCAAAAAACATTAAGCAGCGAGAAAATCCTTTAATAACTGAGAAGAATATTATTTATTCCATAAAAACTCACAAAAATCAGAAAATATCAAAAAATGGGTTAAACCGCACTGGCTTCTGAGCTACTCAATTAAACTTTACAATGCACCTGCCTACAATAGCATATAATTTTTTTTTAAAATCTCTCTAGATGTTTACATTATTACTGCCCACCCTGTTAATTCCCAGTAATGTCTTCCATTCCATTTAATTAATGAACGGAAGAAGATCTTGAGAGATTTTCTCATTAAGGTCAACGGCTCAATAGAGATGCAAAAGCACACTTATGCCTCTCACTAGAGTGTGAAATGCCACATTGACGACGCTTCAATTTAATCAACCTTACTCCTAAATGGCGTGGAAAAAAAGCACTCTTCTCTCTTTGAAAGACAAGAGAATGCATAAAAAAAAAACACTTTCTAAAGTCTTTTCTCATTATTTTTGTATTTTTTCCCCCTGGTACACTCTCTCAAAGTTTTAAAAAGACATTCTGTAAACTCTCTCTACTTGAATACCTCCTTACTTCGGTTAAAAGTACCTGTGGAAGGCAATAGATGGCGCTACGAATGAGATTAAAATGAAGCTCGGGGGAAAAAGTCACAGCTGTTGACTTGGAGAGGGAGGTTTTATATTAAGGCTAGGGGGAACATGAGTAGTTTTATCTTCATACTCCTTATGAATTATTGCCAGACAACAAATTTAAAAACATATTTTTTCGAAAAGGCCGCTATTCAGCTTACGAGCCTCTTATAGAAATGTGTCGTTTTCTTTTTTTTTCGTGAATAGCTGTTCGCGATTTCCTGATATGGATCGTATATTTCGATGCGCTCGTTTGCGAGTTTTAAGGGATTATCTAAAAAATAAAACTGAGTTTTTCTATTTGTATAACAGGTACGAGCTTAACTTGATACATATCCTTTTAAATTGCCAACTTATGAATCTTTTGCATACGATTCTAAGTTGCTGAGTACAATTTATGAAATAGTGGAAAACGGGACAGGTTTCATTGAGTTTTAAGCGGCCGAAGTGCATAAGCTCGTGCGTTTCTAAAAGCCCTGTACCATCCATTGAGTTTTCTTAGTAAAAAGTAGTTCGGTTTTATTTTCCTTGCGGTTTTAATTCAATTATAGTCGGAGAATGGTCATGGTCGCGATTTCATAACCGATATTTTTTCGTCACATCGTGGGTTCGAGTCCTGTTTCTGCTAAAAACCTATCGTGTAGCCGAGTCGATGAACACTAAACATATTGAGGTTCTATGTCTTCACTTAAACGCGGTGTGGAAGTTTAGAGAGGAAGGATATCGATAAACAATCAGTTTAATACGAATGTATTATGTTACCTAATATACATTTGCTACATGATTACTTAAAGCTTTACTTTTATTATTTGTTACACGCCTTACTTTCAATCAAGTATCGTGTATAGTTTAAAATGTTGTGTGTCATCCTCGCACAATTTTAGCTATAACAGGCGGGATCTTTACAAACTTTGCAGAAGTAGATGGTATTTTAAGTTTTCCTTGGAAATAGCATCATTTGCTGAGGTTTCGCGTTGCATCTTTCCACCTTTTTCTGTGGCCACACTAACCTAGTGGTCATAGTTGCGCACTCGCGGCAAACGTTGTTTTTGTCGATTCATGGACTTCAGGAGCTCATTTTCTTCAAACAAATACGGGTATCACCCACCCTAGGCATCACAGCGATCTCTTCCTTTGCCTGGGATTTACTGTCTTTGAAAAAACCGGTGACGCATCCCCGGGATGACCCAGCGGCCCTTCTGTATTTTTGACTCTCTTCTTTTTCAACTCTCTTTTTCATTTTGTTTTTCTGCGTCTGTTTTGTTTGGCGTATCATAGCCTAATTTGCACTTGCTCCATTAAGCTTCACCATCATTCACTCACTCACTCGTCAGTTTGAGCACAGATACCACTAAAGACCCACCGTGTTTCGGAGCTGATGCTTTCTAAATCTGGTTGAAGACCTAAAACCCCAGTTGAGATGGTGTGGAAGTTTGGAGAAGGAATTGGTGTCTCAGGTGCCCTCCTCATCACATGACCGAGGTTCAAAATTATGAGGTTCGTCCCCGATATCCCTCGTGTTGCTTCTAGTGCGACGTCAATGAAACGATCACCATCACAATCTGAGCTCTTCCCGTGACAGCGAGTGATTGATTATTGAGAAATCTCCCTACACGATGCACTGACGCCTGATTGGTTTTTCAACGTTAACGCCCCCCCCCCTCCACACGCTGGCGTGAAATCGTGCTTAAATACTTTAAAGCGAATTTTTTTTCCATTTCTTAATATAACTTGTCATTTATTATATATATAACCTTTAGTTTTCATTATTTCAGCAATTACTTCTCCCCCTTGTTGTACAGTTTGTAGTTTAAGTTCATATTTAATCTTAACTAACGAAACGATCATATAAAATAAAATTAAAAATCTAAGCTGACGATATGCTTAACATACAATATAATACGCGAAAAAGTCAAATTGCACTAAAGCCTCGAAAAGTAGTACCCATTTAATTCAGATCTCCAGACAACCCGGATCGGTCTTTGAGAAATAAAATTTTAATAATTTTTATTTTAAATTTTAAAAGCCATCTGCATATTTCTGAAACAACATATATTTCTTTTATATAGCCACCTGTTTTGAATTTTTTTTTCTTTACTGAAATCTTCTAACTGCTTTTGGTTTAGTTTTTATTAACGTCGCACTAGAAGCAACACGAGGGCTATTGGCGACGGATCTCGTAATTTTGAACCTCAATCAAGTGACGAGGACGACACCTGAAATGGTACCCCCTCTTCAAACTTCCACACCACACCAACGAGAGGACTTTGGGCCCCGACAGATTTAACCTTGCATGAGCCCCGGCTACACGGCGGCCAAGGATCGAACTCTCGACAGAACAAAAACCGTCTGCCACGAATCCGAAACCATGACCTCTAGGCTACTGCGGCCACCTTCTAACGGCTACGAATGTATAAAATGAAAAGGGGGTGGGGAGGAAGACTTTACAAATATTCTGTACAAATTCGGTTGCACCTCTTTGCACCAGTGACAAATAAAATAAGGTACTACATTGTTTGAATGGAAAATTCATTAAAAAAAAAACTCAAAACGCACTTGCATTGTTCATATCTTTATTTTGTATACATAAGATTAATACTTGATTTTTTTAATATAAAGATGACTTTCTATGAATATGTTTTATCAACGTGTGATAGCCTGTTGTTTTGAGAAAAAGTATTCAACAAAAATGCGTGGGTATAAAACAACATAGTGTTAAGTGCAAAGGAATGACATTACAACACATTATGATAATAATAGTTACACTTAGTTTGCTTAAGGTACATTTACATCACTAAGATATACTTAATTTAATATTTTATCGCATGCTATTATTTTAACATCCAAGGAGAGTATTATTGTCTACTTTAATAATGTATCGTTTGCTCTTATTTTAATATTTAATTTATTAATTCCTTTTTATGGCAGAATAATCACCAGTTAATAATCTCTTTGTTGTTAACATTGACAACGTTTTTGTACTGTAGAAGGGTTTGAGTGTGAAAATGCGTTACGAATATGAAGAAGGTATTTTCTTTCCTTGATAGTCATTGTTTCTGTGGAGCCTGGGGCTCGAAAGTACGCTTACTTCACGCTAATTAACATTCAGCTTGAATGATTCTACTTTTTGAAGAATTTAATAGAAGAAAAATCTCGTTTGCACATGTTAAAATGAAATTAGCAAAACCAAGCTCAAATTTTTTAATTTCCTTTTTTCCCATTCTTCGGTCAACTCGGATTGTCAATTACCCGGATCGGCCGTGGCACCATTGAATCCAATTCAACGAAGTTTCACTTCACCTCGATAGTAACACAGAAAGAATTTTGTTGATTAAAATCAAACAAAAATTTATGATTCGGGAAAAGATTAATTTCGACATTTTTTAAAAATAATGATGTCTTATACCTCTTTTTTTATTATTAATTTTCTTTTAAATACATTGACGGTACAGTCAAGCCTCCTATAATGCAGTGTTTTCATAAAGCGATTTCCATATGACTCTGAGCGAAAATTACGATCTCTTGTAACGCGATCTCCTTAAAATGCGGTTTTCTTACGGGAACATTCCAACAACTCAAATGCCTTGAAAAACTTATCTATGGCAGCACTTATTCATTGCGTTATATTTTTGTAGTTGATATTCATGACGTATTTCCCCCTTTA
>BMAW01099898.1:346360-371889 GCA_019974015.1 Nephila pilipes | reverse complement strand
CACTGTGGGTCTTTAGTGGCATCAAGACTCGAACCCACGACTCGACAAAACCAACCGGCCGCGGGCACGTGATCATTACCACTTGGTTACCGCCGCCACATTAAAACGAGGAAAAAATAAAGAAAACTATTGCTTAGTTTTTAATTTTTCATAGTTTGTAACTTTTTTATATGAACTATGTATTATATTCAAAAAACCTTAATTCAAATATGTAGAAATCTACATATTCGTTGCCATTTTTATTATAATGTTTTATTTATTAACCGTGTCACAATCACAACTTGATACTTTGAGGATGCAACTTTATATAGGTTTGATATATGTACAATTTATTTATTTCTAATATAAATGAGGTACACAATTATTTAATTTGTGTTGATTCCGAGTTACTTATAATGTGGTATAAATTGATATGATTGTCTCATTTCTATGTTTTTCTTAACGCGGTTTCCATACAAGACATTTACTAATTTGAATTAATTCCCGAATTTCTTGTAATGTGGTTTCTATAGAACGCGGTACGAATTAATCGCGATTAAGGAGACTTGATGGTACATTCTTGCTTTTATTATTAGTACATATTAAACTGAAGCAGGATGCATCTTCTTGAACTAAATTTATTAAAACACATTCTATAAATTCTTTGAAAAGCATTTGAGTGAGAATGTCTCTATTTGTCAAATAATTTCTCCAACGGAAATATCCTTCCTTTATTATAAAACAACACGTTCCTATGACTTCATGTTTCCCAATTCCACGTAAAGCCTCTTAATTTTTCGACATCGCTGATTTCCCTATCGAAAGATTTGCAGTTACGCTCCATGGTTCCCGTCCCTTTCCGGAGAAACGATTTACAACCAAAATTTCTACTTTTCCTTATTTTCTTCAACGCGAATTAATATTCTCAAACGAGATATTTTTAAGCATCGTTTCACACTAGGCTACTAATTTGCGTTCGAGAGTATTACCATGTTTCAATGGTGATAAACATCCCGGAGGCTTAGTAATTACTTTTTGAAATTCTGTATATCGCTCTACTTTTGTATTATAAAATATTTTATTTCCTACTGTATAAATATACATAAAAAGATTAACCCAAACGAATCAAGTTAGAATTTAAAGTGTTATACAGTGTGAGCAGAAAGCATTCGTATAAGAGCGTTTATGTGACCCCCCCTGGTTTAAGTATGTTAATTTGAATGAAATTAATTCAAATCGTAACATTTAATAAACCACTGTTTAATAAATATGATTGGAGGTATAAAATTGAATAATTATTCAATAGTTTTTAATATACTCAAAACTAAAGGTTAATGATTTTGAGGGGTGCAAAAAGTATTCGTGCATAGAAACAAATGTAAATTCTTAAATGAGTTTTATAATTAGATCAGTGAGTTCTTTGTACATATATTCATGTTGAAGCTGATATATAAGAACGATGATATGGCGTTATTTAAATTTAATAAGCAACGTAGACATTTTTATATGGGTCATAAGTCTATAGAAACCTGTTATCCCGAAAGAAAATTTATTATACTATTTCGTTTAGACGGTAAAACATATTGTTACGTGATTGATTATCTTTTTGAACGCAAGAAAGGTCCACGTAAGTAAAAAAACTGGTTCTTAAACTGCAAATTCAAATTTATACTGAGAATCTCTAGCAAATACTCTGTATTTATTTTAACAAGAACGATTAATACACACACATAAAACTGTACAACAGCACCAGTTTAAAGTTTACACAATTCACTGAACACAGCAATTCAAATCACGATATTACATTAGCACAAATCATCGACATACACTAACATATGTTTTAACTTATACACACGCTGCTTGATATATATACTCTCAAGATAAAAAAAATGTCGTAGGAGCTTCTAGATAGGTCTAGGGCCATCTTTGTCACCAAATTTAGTGGTTTGGCGACATTTTGTGACTAAATATGTAACTAAGTTTTATCACATAAATCACAATTATCTATACAACAATATTTGTTTACATATTTTAACATTATCTGTAAAACGGTGTTTCCGGTCAGAATGGTCAACTTGCAGCGAAAACAATAAAGTTCAAACTTTCGTAATAATAATAATGAAATTTTATTATTATTCATTAGACTACGTTCTGAATTAGAGCTGTCTATTATTCGGAATTTTGTGGCTTCTAAAATACTACACAAAGATCCGAAAGTAATTGGCCTTAAGTTTACAGCAGAATTAAAGAACACATTCATCTATCTGTACACATCCAAACCGTATCTGTAGGTACAATAGAAACGAATGTAGTAGTAAAATAAAGTTTTCACGGCCATGTTGCACGAAAAAAACGAATAGGATCAAAGTTTCGAGTTAGAACAAAGATATAACATTACAATTTTGTTAAATTAGACAAATATGGAGAAATCCTTGTTCCTGGGGGCTACTTGGCTCGATTATCCGGTCTGCCAGTAATCCGACGTATTTACACAGGCAGACAAGTCATTACTTCTTTTGCTTCTTTTTGTGACTCGTTAAAATTCTAGTTTACGGGATTTGTTTGGCGCGATTTCCAGAATGGCCCAAAACGCGGGATTTTCCAACTCGTTGTCGTTTCAACTGGAAACAAATATGTCGTGTTGTCGGGACGACAATTATGTAAGCTTTGCAGTTGTAATGAAGACATGCAAGAAAGAAAAACACTAGAAACGAAAAGAAAAAATTACTTTATACTGAGGGACGTCTGCATCTATCGGTAGGTAAAAAGTCGTTGACCACGTTCACCCTACAGATTAACTTATGGCTTTGAAACCGACATCATTCGTATTTCTGATACCTTCTTAATTTTTTTTTTAACTCACATTGTAACATTTTTTTTCTCACATTTTAAAGCGCACAATTGAGCTGAAATTTTTTATATGCGATTGTTTTGGATGACAATATGATAATTTACTTAAAGTTAATAAAACTTAATTGATTAAAACTAATTATTTGAAGAATTAAATTTTACGCCAAGTTTGTCGTCAAGCCACCAAATGGTCACCAAATCCATCGACAAGGTGAAGGGGTCATCACTTAAACTCTTTTTTGTTAATCATTATTTTGATAAAAAATTAATGAAAAATAAAATTTTATTTTTAATTTTTATTGAAAAAATAAAAAATAATAATAAAAAAAAAATATGTTACGCAAAGTGTGAGGTTTGAAAGAAAACTCATGTTAAAAAATTCGTTTTTTACCGGTGTTATTTATTAAGAAATATTATAAAGTGAGTTAGTTAAGTGAGGAACTTTTTTGGTTCCAAACAATGGTTTCTTTTACACGGTGATTCTAGGCCCCTTACAACCTTTAATAATACTAGTATTTTAATAAGCATTTGTTTGCAACGATAATTCACGTAGATTATTCTCACTGTCGGACGACATTTTCTTCTTTCCGAAGCTTAAGATGACTATAAAAGGACAGATGTATGGAAACATCTCGGATTTAAAATCAAGTATTACACGTGTTTCTCGAACAACTGCTTACAATGACTATAAACAGTGTTTCGATGGCCCGAATAAGAAGCGTTGGAAAATTGTATTCTGTTAGGATAAAAAGAATTTCTGGAATAGGTCTACTGACAAATTATTAAAATTATTTACAACACTTTTATCTGATTTTTCTTCGAAGTACTGTTTTCCTGCATTGCTTGGGACCACGGCAGCCTCTTGGTCATTGTCGCGGACTTATGGACGGTGTTGTTTTTGTCGAGTCGTGGGTTCGTGCCCTAATGTCACAAACCTCCCGCCTGTAGCGAAGAATCTGGTCAAAGTCTCAAGTCTCCCACTGACGTGTTATGAAGTTTAATGAGAAGGTACCAGCTCAGGTGTCATTCTCGTCACTTGTCCGACGTTCAAAATTACGGGGTCCGTTGGCAACAGCCCTCGTGTTGCTTCTAAGTACGACTTCAATTAACAACTAATCAAAACATTCATGTTGCTTCTTAGGCGACGTTGCTAAAACAAACAAACATTCAACGCACTTGTGCCAACGCATGACTAGTCGGGCAAGTCGGTCGGAGAAGAATTACGGTTGTTGTTGTAGAAAGTAGGTCTTAAAATCAGCTGTCACTTCGTCTTCAGAACGGAAGTGGTGTCTAAAGATTCTCTCGTTTTCTTTTGAGCATGAACAAAAGTGAAAATGCAAGATTGGACCTGGATAGGTTCATTCAAGTCGCTTTCTTCATTTGTTTTCAACAAACCAACGATACTTGGGAGCAAAGAAAATTACAGAATTACATAGAAGATAAAAGTACCTTTCAATATGTTATATGGTAAGAATTATGAATTTCGAGGTGCAAATAGAACACTTAATCCAAGAGAGCATTGCTTTTCAAAGAAGCTTCCTATTTGACCGATAACAGGTAAACTAAGAAATTTGATTGATTTATTGATTGTATATTAATGTCTCACTGAGAAGCACCACAAAGGTTATAGGCGGCCCATCTCGTAATTCCGAGTCTCGGCCAAGTGAGAAGGATGACACTTGAGTTGACATCGGCCTCTCCAAACTTTTACACCCCATGAACAAGAGGTCTTAAGACCTCGATCAGATTTAGAATGCACTAGACCCACTACAGAACAGGTTTTGGGTTGCACCTGGGCTTGAATTACTACTAGAAGTAAACAACGCCTACCGCGGGTTTGCGACCATGGCCACTAGGCTACCGCGGCCACAGGTAAACGAAAGAAGCAACAATATTCAAAGTATATTCAATGACCTCATATTCAACTAAATAACGGATGCGAATGAAGAGAAAAAGCCCAATATTGTCTTTCAAGATTATTTTACACATAAATTTTCTTAACACATAAAATCAAAACGATTCGGATTGAAAATGTAGTCAACGACATACCCAATAAAGTCAAGCATTTAAAATGTTTTTGAAATTTCGAATGAATTACAATAAAAAATCGTCTCAAAATTCATAGCATTCTATCAATTCACTTAAGACTAATTCTCCACATAAAAGAAAGACCACTCCACTGAGAAATTTTTTAATACCATCTTTCCTCAGCGCTAATCGATAGAAGTAATATCACAGAAAGCCTTATTCATCACATCTGAAGGCTCTGTCACCGTTTTTATTACTTACTTTCGTTCTTTTTTTCCTCTTCGTCCCCCACCGAGAAAACAACAGGATCCCAAATTCAGAACGATATTGCATTTTGTGACGATCTTCGATTCGCCATTTTTCTTCCTCCCTTTTCCACCCTGGTGCACTTAATTAACTTTCCGATGCTCAAAATCTGGTCCTATAATCTGGGGTTGAGTAAACAAGACTACATTGTATATTTATGTCGTTTATTAAACTGCAATTTTATTATAAAGATGCACAGCTTTGTTTTCTAATGAATAATGATGCAATTTTAATCAGCCAGAATCTGAAACGATAAAATTCAAATAAAAGAAAGACGAAAAATAATTTTATATTAAAAGAAAACTATTAAAGCAGTTTTCTTCTTAAACTTCTTTCAAATACATTTTAGGACATTTCCTTTAACCGTCACAAATATGTACAGGCTTTGAATTAAAGTATTCTGAAATTTTTAAATAAAATAGTGAAAGTAAATTTTTGCATGTTCAGTTCCAAATTTATGGAAGGGCTGTACCGAACATGGAATAAAATACGAGATAAATTAAAAAATTATCCGTATTAGGAAAGGGAAATGGGTAACTTGTGATTTATTTTCTTTTCAAAGAGGTCCATGAGTATGCGGCCTTTCGCATACCAAAACAACGTTGAAATAACTTCTCCAATGAGACCATCTTCGCCTTCTTTGAAGCATATTCACCAAAAGTAAGCCATTGTTTTAACTATCTCTTCGTTTTCGGTATGTAACGACATATCCAGGTCTAATCGACTCTGATAACTTGTTGCAACAACAATCGAATTTTGATATGGTACTCATCTGCTGCCATATCAAAAGTATCAAAACGGGTTTTCCGCTGTTTAATAAATGACGATTCACAATGGAAACACCAGCTCTACCACATGAATTGATTATCTTACGATTTTCAATGTAAAACGAGGGATCCAAATCTTATCGACGCTGACTATTTGACGCAGAAGCAATCGAATTTTTGGCTGCCATATCAAAATAAGCAAATCAACCAGTGAGTGTCAAATTTCGTTTGGCGCCGTTTAATACATAATAGCACACAAAAGTAACACCAACACCTGGTATGATTATCTCTTGGTTTCCGATGTATAACGATGAATCCAAATCTCATCAATGCGATAGGGATCTAATTTTGATATGGCAGCAAATAGTTGCCATACAAACACTAGCCAATGAACCAGTGTGAAGTTTCTTTTAGAGTCATTTAACAGAGATCAGCACACAATGGTAAAACCAATAACGTCAAGTGTCATTAAAAAAGAGTATTTTTTGAATACATCAACATATTAATACGTGCTACCCATTTTTCAGCGACACATACTGTTTATAAAAGGAATTTAGATTTATTGGAAAAAAATTAAGTTTCTAAAGCTAAACCCTTACGAAGAGTTGTATTCTAGCGGATATAAAAACAGACATATCAGTCTGTGAAGTCTGTGTTAATATTCCAGAAGAAACATTCTAGTGCTGTAATGAAACAGAAGAAACTAAAACAGAAAGAGTTGTCTAATAAGAATTTAAAAATAGTACTTGTGTAAGGTCACATCAACTAGGAAATTTTGCGCTATTTCAGCCGAAATTATATCAATCGTTTCAGTATCCGAAACCTCCAATTCGTTTCAGGGAAGCAATGCGTAAGTCCTCGTCATCGTGAATCCTTCTCTACTAAATTAATCTGTGTATGAATTTAAGGATTTTTCCGATGCTTTTCAATACGCCATTTGGCTTAGTCCACAATTCTTCATCTTTTTGTGTATGCACAACACTCTTCAGATCTACTAAGATACAATAGGGTTAATTTGCAAATATTTAAATGAAAATAGTAACTAATGATAACACTCTTGTTTAAATAAGGGCTAAACAAAGCTACATAAAACCAAAATAAATAATAAATAATAATAAAATAAGTAATAATAAATTTCTCCTGATCTTTTTATTGGATTGAAATAAAATATATGCAATATATGTCTGATACCTGTATCACCATTAATAAACTCAATTTTCAAAAATATGTCGTATTAAATTCTCCCCAATTTGTTTTATTGGATTGAAGTGAAACAAATTTAAAAATTAAGTATTTTATTAACTTATCGATTTATGTATTACCTTCGCGCTATTCCCCAACATTAATATTCAATCGTGACGTGCATGACATTTCTCTTGGGTTCTGGAACGCAAATGGTTTGCGTTCCAAGATTGACGAAGTCAGAGACTTCGTCACAGAGCATAATTTTGATCTGTTTTTGGTTCAAGAAACAAAGCTCCAACCGGGGCACGAACCCCAGATCGCCAACTATCGTCTTTACAAAGACGATAGAATAACTTTAACTCCTCGTATCGACGGAGGCACCGCTTTATACTGTAAAAATAATTATGAACATTGCAGAGTCCTCTTGCCGAGGTTACAGTATATAGATGCAACTGCTATCGAAATCAAAATTAATAATTATCCACCACTGCGAATAATTTCTGCTTATATTCGCTGTACCCCATTAAATAGATGCCATTTTCCAGAGGAGGACTTCATTAAACTTCTCAATTCTGGTCAAAACGTAATCATTGCTGGAGACATGAATGCTCGTCATAAAGACTGGCATGATTCAAGATCAAACACTTTTGGCCAAAAACTCAAAAATGTTATAAGCAGAACTCCTGGTGCTAGGGTTGTTGCACCGTACACCCCTACGCACATAAACCCTAGGTCCCGGCCGGGGGCTAGGGATTCTATTATTGATCTTGCAATCCTCAAAAATATTCCCTTCAATTATGATATAAGAGTCATTAATGATCTGAGTTCAGATCATTTACCGGTCATTTTGACTCTTAATACAAACTCTGCATTTTTGAAATTACCAGAGCAACTCTCTACCAATTGGGAGAATTTTAAATTTATTTTAAATTCAAAACCCCTCCCCATTCCTGAAACCTCCAGCAATGAAGATATTGAAAAATCTATCGACAAAATTGGTGAAATTATTTCTGAGGCACTTGTGACGGCCTCAAAACCAAAATTTAAACCTCCTCCTCTGAGACTCCCTATTGAGATCAGAAATAAAATTCGTCACAAAAATTATGTACGGAGAGTCTGGCAAAGATGTAGGAATCCGGCTCTTAAATCTGAACTCCGTGCACTCAGTAATGAGATCAAACGAGATATTCAACACTTTTCCCAATCCAGATGGGAAAAACACATTGAAGGCCTCTCGCCTGACTCAAACACCCTTTGGAGGGAAACCTCCCGACTCAAAAAGCCTTTTCACACCATTCCGCCCCTGAAGGGTGCCCTTGGCAGTGTTGCTGTAGCTCCTATTGAAAAGGCGGAAGTTATAGCTGATAGCCTTCAAAAACAATTCGAACCAAATGAAGACGAGAATCCCAGATTCTCAGCTCACACTAAACTTGAAGTCCAAAGGTTTTTGGCCTTCCCCACATGCCTAGACCTGGAACCAGTCCAGGCTAGCGAAATTTTGGACTTTATTCATAAAACCAAAATTAAAAAGGCTCCGGGATTGGATTTAATTTCAAACCGCATCCTTAAAAACCTACCTCTTAAATTTATTTTCTTATTCACGCTGCTCTTTAATTTTCTTATGGAAAACTGCTACTTCCCTAAGGCTTAGAAGATCGCCGTGGTGGTCCCCATTCTCAAGTCTGATTCGGATGATTCTAAACCTCAAAATTATCGCCCCATATCGTTACTCAGCTCGCTGAGCAAAGCATACGAATTTGTTATTTTGAATCGCCTGGACCAGTTCTGCAATTCCAGGAATATTGTTATTCCAGAGCAGCATGGTTTTGTTCCAAAGTGCTCTACAGTAACACAGTTACTTAGAGTTACTGAGACGGTCCAGCACGGCTTTTCTAATAATAAGGCCACGGGTATGCTTTTTATAGATATTGCCAAAGCTTTTGATAAAATTTGGCACGATGGGCTTATTTCCAAGATGATGCGACTTGGAATTTCGGACCAACTTATCAAAATTATTCACTCGTTCCTTGACTCTCGTAGTTTTCGGGTTCGAGTTGAAAATGCAGTCTCCTCCCCACGTCCAATCCTAAGTGGAGTCCCCCAGGGATCGATTTTAAGTCCAAGAATTTTTTCTTTGTACGTAAATGACATCCCGAAGGCTTCCAACATTCATTTGGCGATGTACGCCGATGACACTGCCATTATGTCCCAAGACATCTGCAATCGGAAAATTATTGAAAAATTGCAGAGGTACATATCTCGTTTACAGCTCTGGCTCATTAACTGGAAAATTAAAGTTAATGCATCCAAAAGCGCTTGCCTCCTCTTTACGAAAAAACGGTGCATTGGCAATTTGCCAGCAGTCACCATTTTCGATCAACCTGTCCCCTGGGTTACTGAATACAAGTACCTAGGGTTGGTTTTAGACGCAAAATTAACATTTTCCCACCATATCCGAAAAACCTATCAAAAGGCTATCGGAATGAGCAGATTGCTCACACGCTTGATTTCTCGTAAGAGCAAGCTGGCGATCAGGCACAAAATTTTGCTCTACAAGTCGATCTTAAGACCAATCATGTTGTATGCGTCGCCTATTTGGGCGTCTGCGGCGACCACCCATCTGAAACGACTGCACGTCTTTCAAAACATCCACCTTAGGAAAATGTTAAATGCTCCCTGGTTTGTTCGGAACGAAGTCCTGCATAACGACCTTAAAATTGAACCAATTCTAGAGTTCATCAAAAAACAATCTTTTAATTTCTTTAATAGGATCCCTCAAATACCTAATGAATCGCTTCAACAGCTCCCTGCGTATGATGCAAGCATTGCATCATCGCAGAAAAGACCCAGAGCAGCGCTCGAACACTCCTATGTTCACTTTCCAGTCCTAAAAAGACTGCGAGCGCATTAAAGCAATTCATTAGTGAAATCCTGCTTAATTTTCAAAATTCAGGACTTCACATCGATAAGTGGCAATGTCCCATGGTCAAAATGGACCTCGCGTAATACTGTCGATCACTTTCAAAATTTTTAATTTTTCGAAAACTTGAAAATTTAAACACTTTTCCAATTGTAAACAACTAAAATCATCACCTTTCTAAGGTAATAACTGTTTTCTCTACCAGGCGTCGCTATTGGAGCATAGTAAATTGCTCAATTCCTACTTTTCGACTCATTCTCCTCGCGTTTAAAATCTCCCTTAATTTTAAATAGCTAAATTTTCCTTTAAATTGGTTTCGGAACGGCATTTCTTTTTAATTCATTTTAATTCAATAGTTTAATTTTTCTTTTTATAACCTCTCAAAATCCCGCGGACAACAGCTTTCTCGAAGTCGCTTTCGTCTTCGAACTGATGTCCCACCCCTTAATCTGCTCTCCGCCCATTGCTACATATGCTTCTTAGCTTACGGCTACAGCATCCAAAAGCAATGCGCGCTTTCGTAACTTTACTTTCCAACTTTGTTTCGGCAGTTCCTCACTCTGCCGAACGCCCAGGCGTTTGTTGCCTTGATCCTAATTATGATAGCTTTTTACAATTCTGATAAACTTTAACTAATTATGCTCTTTAATTATAAATTATGATGAGAGGGTAAGTTTTTAATTTTTAAAATAGGTACCTCGTAATTTTAGCCGTTACCGTTACCCATGTATTACCTTAAATCGTATGTAAACTGAAATCTAGATATGACTGAAAATAAATAACATTATGTGCGGCAGCCTTTTATTTTTACTAGACTCAAGAATATCAAACTACGTCTTTTTAGTTTGGCTTCCTTCTTGGAATGTTTTGAGGTCAAAAGTTTTTAATATTGATTTACTGTTTTGCCACCTAAGGTGCTATTATTGTAGGTGGATCATTTTTGGTGTACCAGATCAATTTTCAATTTCTTATCATTTGTTTCAATTTTAATTACATTTAGCTTTAATACGTTCAATTTAAAAATTTATCCTTCGCTTTAATTTTAATATTGGAAAAGTTTACTATAGTCAATTTCTCGACATTTCAACGTTTTCTTTAATTCTTATATTCAATTGAGTAATATAATAATAGTTCTTAAAAAAAGCACACTTTGAAGGGCTAAATCTGTTCTTTGCAAAACTTTGCATAGAACTTTTGAAAAAAAATTTTCCTGCATTTTCCTCCTTACTCAACGCTCTGTTTACAGATCTTTTATTCTGTCATAAGGTCCTAGTAGTGATATACGAGTAGGAAGGGTTGAAAGTTTTCTAAACGAACTTTATTTATGAAATTTGGTGAATACAAATCATTTTTAAATCCTTAACAAACGTTAGCATTTTACTTCGAATGATATTCAGATACTTAATGTAATTGGTTTATATCAGCGTGTTTTTAAAGTAAGTACAGTTTTGATATTAAAAAGAAAAATCAAGTGCAGTTTTTTTTTTATATTTTTATAAGAAAGCCTGTACCTTAATAATATATTCAACATAATTATCTCCACTATTAAGACATGTATTATATTGTTCAACCAGCTTCTGGGTTCCCTCATCATAGAAATCTGCCGCATGAAGGGTTACCCATTGCAACACGGCCGTTTTGACATCACCATTGTTGTCGTGGCATTGACGACCCACATACTGTTTCAAGGAAAGGAACAAGTGTTAGCTACTGAGAGCCAGATCAGGGCTATACTGAGGAGGTCATTTTATTCCCAACCATATGATATGATAACTTTGGTTCCACGAACCAAGAGCAGGTGGTAATTATCATGCAGTAAAACAATCCCTTTACTAAGCATGTTGCACCTTCTGTTTTGGTTTTACAAGACTCAATTTAGTTAAAGTGTCACAATAAGTCTCGGAATTTATTGTGTTACCTTTTTCTTTCGAGGCAAAAAAATCCACGAGCAGCACACTCTGCCCATCTCAAAATACAGTACAGATTATTTTGCGTGCTGAAATTGATTGCTTGAGCTTTATTTTTTAGGTGAAGTTGAATGACCCATTCTATGGATTGCTGTTTTGTTTTCGATGGCACATGAGTTATATTTCTACTCACTTCATTAATCTGCTGACTGCTTTCGGCAGCTTCCCCACCTTTTGCATGCAGAGAGCGAATCACAGTTCGCATTTCACAATCGGCGGCTTTTTCCAATTGCGTAATGCATTTCAAAAGCTTACAAAGAAAGGGACGAATACTTCCGTGCCAGTGTCTGTGACTATTTAACATATATTGGTATTCAGTGTATCGGTATGCAATGGCGACAGTAGAGCTGTAGCTGCCAAATTTAAAAATGATAGTTAAAAACAGGGCAGGTATACAATATTTCTGGTTGGTTGGCTGAAATTTATGGCCCCGAATCCTCATAGATTACATTGTGCCGAACTCAAGGTCAAGATGTTAGCGTTAGAATATTTAAAACAAATTAAAATTCAAGCGCAGCATCTCTCTCTTTCTCTCTCTCTTTCTGTATATATATAGTTCCGGAAATATTGCTAAGTGCATATTATTATTATGACAAAAACACCCTAGAAAAGGTTAATTAGGTTAATGAAAAAGTAAAACCCTTTTCGTGCCATTAAAAGCTTTTACACGTACATTGCAATAAATATCGAAATATTTAAGTTGCTAAATAGAAAAAAAAAAAAAAAAAGATTCTGCGGTATGAAATCCATTTTGTTCCTAGATTTTATTTTTTGCGTGGAATTAGTTTTGCATAATTTTTTGTTTTTACAATTCGTCATAATTTCTAAAAAAAAATATTAAAGAAAACAGCTATAAAACTAAACCACAGCAGTTAAAATTATTCTTTAAAAAATCAATAATTAATAAAATCAATCGAACATTTCAAGGTTTTCGAATTTTTTTCAGCTTTTGGAAGTTTAAAGTAATTTAAGTTTCTTTCTGAAATCTTTATAATAATTCACTCGGCTTCAACGATTTGTTTAGTGATTAAATTTAGTAAATGGTAAAATTAAGATTCACATAAATTTAATAGTTTTGAAATGGATACAATTATAACAACGAGCATTTAAAAAATATGTCAATTTTAAAACCAAATATATTGTAGAAAGAAAAAATGTGTGAAACTAATAAAATGTTCTAGTAGAAACGTTTCAATAAATCTATTCAAGTGTCAATGAAAGATTTTTTTTGTTTATGCTTGTGATTGCTGTAGCTTAGTGGTCATGGTCTTAGACACGCAGCCGGCATTATTTTTGTTCAGAAGTGAGTTCGAACCCTTATGCCACTAAAAACGTGCCGTATATAAAGCTGATGCTCGAAAAATCTGATCGAGGCTCCGAGTCCTCCCGTTAGCGTGGTGTGGAAATTTGGAGAGGGAGGTGCCATCTCAGGTGTCATCCTCGTCACTTGACCGAGGTTCAAATTTACAAAGTCTGCCATAGAATAGCCTTGGTGTTGCTTCTTAGTGCGACATTAGTAAATAATCACACTCACTGACTTTATTGATTCGCGGAAAAAAAGACAATAATAAACTTATCTAAAAAGGATTCTGAAAGAGAAAAATGTAAGAGAAATTTTGTACATTCATATTGAAAAAGTCTCCATGGAGCTTCTATTTGTAAAAAAAGATGAATATAACCAAACGATAATTTTTTTTTTGAAATACATATGAAGTTGTCAAGAAAATGACAGTTTAATCTTACATTCCCCCAGGGAAATGTCCACTGCATTCGGAAAGTTCCAGAAAATTTTTGATTTTTTTTTCTATCAGGAAATTCAGTTGTTGTTTTGAAGTATTTTTTCGGGGATATTTATGATAAAAATTATTTCTAGAGCAAATAGTCTATTCTAGAAAAGTTGGAAAATTTTGTCAAACTAAAATTTATATACAAGGATAGTTGCAAAAAGTACCTGAGTTAGAAATGAGGGTAGGGTAATGCTCATTGTCCGTTGATTACTTTTCCTTTGTCTAAGAAATTCATGAATAGGACACCATTCACATTCGACATAAATTTTCCTGCCAATGAAACCATTCTCGTCTGCTTTAAAGTATATTCATCTAAAGGAGCCAATTGTTTTGAATTTTGCTCGTCTTCTGGTGAATCATGAAGAATCCGACAACTAGACGCTGCAGCAATTTCATAATTCGTGGTACTCAGTGATACATCACAATTAAATCCAGTTCAGAGTGAAAAAGGGTGTTTGGGAAATTTACATTATTTCTTATTGTTAATGAAGCTTAAGGGTGCCAAAAAATAGGTAACCCAAAGAAAGGTTACAATGGTGGCGATTTATCACTGAATTTTTTTTTATCGCCAACTTTATAGAAAAACGTTTGGTATTCTATATAGTATTAATATTCTATAAATTATAAGAAAATCCCGTTTGGTATTCTGTAAATTAATTTTTTGTCAACATCGTTGTTTTTGTTAAAGAGTTGTATAGTAATTTCCTGTAGGCATCATATAGTAATGCTTGGGACTTATTCATTATAAAGGTTTTTATTTTAAATATAAAGGGGGGGGGAACGAGGATTTACAGGAAATAATACATTTTTTTTTTCTTTTCGAAAAAACTTTTTTTTTAAAAAAAAGGTTTTGCTTTCTTTTTCAAAAGCCTTTTTCTTCTTTACATAAGTTGCCTCTTTTGCAGTTTTTTTTTTAAATTGACTATGCTTTGATGTTGTGCGTGTTTTTATTTCATTATACAGAAATCCCTCTTTAATCCGGCATTTCACCTTTCCGGACCTGCCAGTAATCCAGCGTTTTTACAAAGGATGACCTATCATAATTTTTTTTAACCTTCTACTTCAATAGAATAATGTATACTATCAATACAAAACAGAGCACTTTTTGAAGTTTGAATCGTTTCACGTGGTTGACACTTTACTTGTGAGTACCGTGTTAAATTTTATTAATAGTACACAATTATACTTGTATAAATGCGTTATTTTTAGTTAATTTCCTGTTTGGCAATGAATCTGTCTCCAGCTGCCGTCGTAATTCTACTACGACCTCCCTTATGCCCCTTGCTATGAGTTCCAATTGTTTTAAGTGCTCCCCATATCCATGAAACAATTCTGTTGGACTCTGATAACTATTTTTTTCGACCTTTTACAATTTTTGCAAAAGTACGGGAAAACACAAAATTATAAATGATGTAGAGAGGGTATACCAAAAATTTCATGTCCATCAATTAATTCTTCCCCATCAAACTTTTTCTTGGAACAATAACCATCCACTCGATTGTAATCCTTGAAGTTTCTTACCAATGCTATTACGTGACGAATAAGATTGGGGAAAATTGCATAGACACTCCTCTCTCTTCTTCCCGTATTTTTCTAATATATTCCGCGTACCTCTTCCTTTCATACTGTGCATGCTATGAATGATAATATCATTCTTCCTCAGCAATTATTTACTAGTGTACAGGGTTATTCAAAATGGATTATCCGATTTCAAAATTCCATATTTTCAAAAATAAAGGACACTGAATGATAAGTAATACATGAATACAAAGGAAAAATGGGAAGTTTTGTATTTTGAAAAATAGATGGACCTCATGTGTTCTTCATGAAGCTATTTCATGAAAACTATTTTAGAAGCTTTCATGGAAATCCCTCTCAGCAGGATCGGAAGCAGTGGACCAGATGACTCGATGTCTACACATCTGGTCACCTAAGTCACTCGATATGGCTTAATGCTATTTCTTTCTTTCGGAGTTCGTAAAAATAAGTGTACCCACAAATTTATGTGAATCGAAGCAATGAATTTCTGTTGCCGTACAATATGTTACCACTGACACTTTACACTGTATTTGGCAGGAATTTCCATATCTAATTGACACTACGCGTGTAAGTAAAGGAAGTTTTATCCAACATTTGTGAAAAAAAATAATATTTTCTCTTTGTGTTCATGTATTATGCGTGTGTCGTTTATTTTTGAAAATAAGAAATTTCGAAATTGGATGAGTCATTTTGAATTACCATGTAATATAAGAAAAGTACAATAATTCGGTTTCGATATTTATTCATATGAATTTCGCGTTCGTACTTCAAAAGTATTGAGATCAAAATAAAGTATAACTAAATGCTTCAGCATATAGCTTAACATAAATCGAGAACCACCGAAAATAATGACGTAATTACCTGTTATGCTTCGCAACGTTAAGATAGCGGACGCGGTTCCGAACCGAAGGAACTCATGTGTCAGTAAACTGTATGAGAAGTTTTAAGTAACACTTAATAAATTTTAATGACTTTCGAAAATTTCATCTAACGAAATTCTATCATCTCATAATTAAATTCATTGGAACGAATAATTCATCCCAAACTTCGTTTAAAATGAGTGTTGCCGTTTCGTCTTATGCTACGCCATCTGATCCTCAATTAGTATCAAATTAGATATCTTGGAGGGAAAATATGGAACTAATTAAAGAGATTGCGAGCGCGATATGCAGATATCTGTCGCTTTAGCATTTCATTACATTGTTGCTGAGACTATGCCTTGTCGACAAAAGAATAGTTTTCAAACTTAGGTTTCAAATTTATAATGATTAAAAAAAGCATTGTTATCAATCTATTTCCGTAAGTTTGTAACTAATAATCAATTCTAAATTTCATGAGAGTGATACGAAATTGCATTCGAAAATGCTTGCAGAACTGTTATGAAAATACTATAGCTTTTGCTAGCAATTTTTATCAATGTAAAGATATTATTGAATGGACCATTTATTTTAAAAGAGGTGCAAGGCCATTTTTTTGTTGTTTCGTAGAGATTGAAGGTTAGCATTAGTCTATTCAAAAAATACAAATCAATTTTGTCAAGTATGATGATGGTTCTAGAAATTTTTCTATGTGTTAATTTGATTATATAAATTTCTTTTAAACGAATCAAACTAAAATAATATATACTTATGGGCAGTAAATGGATTTTTACACCATTTTCCTCATCATTAAAATCATTCAATTTCAATTATGAAAAATTAAATATCTCTTATAATATTTTTTTGTATTATTCTAATTTATTTATAAATAATAATAAGAAATAAAATTGGAGTAATATATTTTTTAAATTTTGAACGTTAATTATATTTCTGTATTGTTAAAATTAACATAATATATTGCTATTATTTATTTATGCGGTCGTGTTTTGAAACATTCATGATGCACAAGAGGTATATAGGATAATAACTACTCCCTATTCTTAGTTCTTTCGTATGTAATAAATAGGCCTTACTTCGTTATGCAAAGGCGCTAGGGCGATTCTTTCAAATTTTGGCTGTCTTTCCCAACATGTAAGTGATAAATCTAACGTCATACATTTTGTGTCTTCCATCGATGTTTTATATAAAACACTATGTAGTATTTTTTTGAAAAACCTCACTTAACGTAATTTCAGCCAGTTTACTTTTTCTCCTTCTTACCCCTTTTTGAATTGCGTTTTGTAGATTTTTTGTTGTAACGAAATTCTTTCAATTCAGTTAGTGTAAAATAAATTTATTATTTTTTTCTACATGATTTTATTACATCACAATAATGCTGTGGTGTGTACAAGAAATTCTTTTTTCGTAATGCCTTTTCCACAAAAACAAAATCTGCATCGCTTAAAAGATGCGAATGACCGGAGAGTAAAAATTTATGATCAGTTAATTCGATGCTACTTTCCAAAGACTGGACAACTCTTAATCACATCAATGATACTGGTAAATTTCGATTTTGCTGATATATTTTTAAATCATTGCATATATTTGATATATTTTTAAATCACTGCATTTGCTGATATATTTTTAAATCATTCACATATCACTGCATTCAATGATATGATTTTTAGTCGTTATATTTCTCCGCCATATTTACGTGAGTGGAAACTGGACTTACACCTTATTTCATAATCGTTACGTAATTTCCTTCACCGGTTAATTTTAAATTGAACAAGACATTGCCATATTTTAAGATATTAAATATTAAGTAGTTATAAATAGAAGGTTTTAAAAAAAACTAAATTAATTACACACATTGCGTGGTATCACATTTCTTAAAAAAAGAATGGACTTGCATCGCTTTCAAAATTAATGGTGCATATATATGAAGAAATAATTGCTAAGTGAATTTAAATTAGTGTTGAGTAACTGAGAAGTCTTCGATTAAGAAAAATGAGCTTATTTTATGTCAAGGATAATTAACCCTCTCTTTTTCAATTGAAAAGCAATGTGAAATTCATATTTTGTAACTTTGAGATATCTATGTCCTCATGTATCTATTTAAGAAAAGAAAATCACTTTTAGAAACTTAATTAATATGTAAAAGCAATTAATAATCGATTTTGATTTTTACATTTATAAATCAAGTACTTACATTTATATACATGTTACATAAAATCCACTGCATTTATAACTTTAAAAACTTGCAGAGTGCTTATAAACGCAACATTATACACACTGAATATTATTTTAATTTTAAACATTTAATTAAAAAAAAATTAAATGTAGGGATTTAACGTTCTTGAATTTTTTATACACAAATTATGGAATACTTAAAATTTGTGAGTATTTCTTTGAAAAAAAAGTTAAGGTTCCTTGCATAAAAATAGCCTAATTTCATAATGTGGAAAAGATCAGCAGTGTGGATTAGATTTTCAAGATAGTACACCAGAATTCTCCCCCCCCCCCAAAAAAAAATGTTTTTTGGGGAAAAAAAAAAAAAAAGCGTAAATATACAAATATTTTTCTCCAAAGCGTGGGATGATTATTTACAATTTTAAAACCCAATTTTAGAATGAGTTCTCTTGAATAATACATCTATGCATTCAATAAAGGGACCTGTGCTTTTTACTGAAAAAAAGGAAACTGAAACATTTTAGCATCTCTTTCACCTTAAAACTAATTCGGGTTAATTAAGCTTAAAACAAAACAAGCTTACTTAAAATACTTAACAGTAAGAAAATTCGATTAAATATGTTAGTTACAAAATCTCTCGTTTTTTTTTAATTAGGTAAAGCGTGGACCGCATTTCTTGTAATATTTAAATATAAAACTTTTTCTCTTAAATTCTCTTTTTCACGAGAGAATTCTCTTCTCTTTCTTACGTATGCTTACAGATTTTGCGTCACTCAGCTGTCTTGAAGGAAGCTGCTTTCGAATAGCTTTACTGTTGTTCCAAATAATCCCACCTTTCATTATTCCTCTTACTTCTTCGTCTAATCAAACGGAGGAGCTGCTTTCCTAAACATGCACCGACTGTTTTTTTCACGACCTGAACTTTCCCCTGGAGTTTGTTGCTCGTATCTCTGTCACTTGATAGTGTTACAAAAATTCTCCCGTGGAAGTATACTAATCCAACGTGGTAAATAATGGCAACTTAACTCACAAATATTTAGGACAAGACAAAACGCAGATAATAAAATTTGGATTGCTTAACTGTAAAATAAGGCAACACAGTACTAGTACAGATTAGTGATATAACAGTAATAAAAACATAGCACTTTTACGGATCAGCAACACAGATACAAAAGTTGCTTTTGTAAGAGCAATCATAATTGTATCAGTAACGTTCAGCGCACTAGTTCACCTTGCAACAAACTACTTCGTACGAACGGTAGCTACAGGCCACTTCCCGGCAGATTCACACGGCCCTACTACCTACAATTCCCCGGTGGATCACCTCAGCCAATGTTTATCAATCGCAATCGATTTTCCGATGGATCACTCAGGCTTTGCACCTCTCCGTATTTCTTGCTGTTCTGGCTTGGTGTGACGTCACAGAGAAAATTCAGGAAACGTCCACAACTTTCGCTCTAATGGAGTTATCGCCAAGATTCTAGCATCATCAATAATCATTATTTTGTCGCCAAATTAACTAAGTCGCTAAAATTGTCATCAAGGTTAAGGGGTCATTGCTTAAACTTTCCTTAGTTGACAGACGCAATCTCTGTTAATGTCTCTTTTACCTTATATGAGTTACTTTCAGGAAAGCATCAGAACAGGTTTCAATATATGCATAATAGTAGTATATTAAAATTTCGTTAGCCGGTCCGGGATAATGAAAATACGAGTTAAAAAGAGAATAGGAAAAATTAAATAAAGAAGAACGTTCTTATAGAAAATTATCTTAATATCAAACTAACCAAGTTTGAATCTAATTTGCATACAATAAAGACGTTTACTTTATGAACAATGCGAATGCGCTTAAAGTTATTTAACGGTACTATTTTTTTAGCAGTGTATATATATATATATATATATATATATATATATATACAGGGGTTGGACAAAAATATGGAAACACCTTTTAAAAAACATGTTTCTTTGCTTAATATAGTGTAGGAAACCCGTTGGCATCCAAAACAGCTTGCAGTCTTCTCGGAATGGATAAATACAGTTCCTGTATGTGTGCCAAGGGAATATTATACCATTCTTCCTGCAAAACGGTGGCAAGTTCAGATAACGATGTTGGCGGTGGATAACGAGAACGCACTTTCCGTTCCAATGTAGACCACAAAGGTTCGATAATATTCAGGTCTGGTGACTGTGGTGGCCAGGGGAGATGGGACAAATCCTCCTCGTGCTCAGAAAACCAGTCCTGGACAATGTGAGCTGTGTGAACAGGGGCTTTGTCGTCTTGGAAGACACCATCACCATCGGGGAACAAAGTTTGTACCATGGGATGAACTTGATCTGCCAAAATGTTCACATAAGTCTTGGCAGTCATGTGCCCTGACACAGTTATCATGGGACCAGCAGAGAACCACGATATGGCTGCCCAAACCATAACAGAACCCCCGCCATGTTTCACTCTTGGCAACAAGCAGTCTGTATTATAGGCTTGAGATGGCGTTCTCCAGACGTAAACTCGGCCAGAAGTGGGAAACAATGTGAAAGAAGACTCGTCAGACCATATTACACGCTTCCACTGCCCTATAGTCCAGGCTTTATGACTTCAACACCACCTTTTCCTGTTACGGGCATTAGCATCACTGATGAGTGGCTTCTCAATTGCAGCACGGCCAGAAATTCCCTGTTTATGAAGCTCCCTTCTAATTGTTTTGGTACTCACAGGGTTCTGTAACACAACATTCATTTCAGCAGTAACTTTTGCATCTGTGGTCTTCTTATTTTTCGTCACAATTGCCCTTAATGATCGTCTGTCACGATCACTCAGCACACACTTTCGTCCGCGCTGTGATTTAGCAGATGATGTTTTTCCGCTTTTCAAATATGCGGAATAAATCTTCGATACAGTACCTCTTGAAACACTAAACACCTCGGCTACCTTGCTTACGGAAGCACCTACCATACGTGCTCCAACAATTTGCCCACGTTCGAAGTCTGTTAACTCTGACATAATGCAATGACAACCTCACATAACAGTACTCCGACAACAACTGAACTGTTTAGCACATTTACGAAGTTGTATAGGTGGCGTTAGTAGTCAAAAACGTCAGCGCCCCCTACATATTTCATTAAAATCAATCTTTCTTTTCAAACATGCATTTTACAAGGTGTTTCCATATTTTTGTCCACCCCCTGTATATATATATATCTTTGTCCAGACCGATCCATATCATCTGAAGATTAAGAGCACCGAATTAACCCTTTGCGGTCCACCGTCGAGTCTGACTCGACACGATTTTAAATTTAACAATTAATGTTATTGCTATTATTGTTTAACGCAAATGAATAATTGTAGGATTTGCTGGATTACCTTGCAATGTTTAACGGTTTTAGGATTATTTTTGTTGGTAATTAGCCACTCAAGGGGTTATTGTTTTATTTGGACCACTTTTGGCGCACCAGATCACTTTTCTTTTTCTTATCGTTTGCTTCAATTTTAATTACATTTAGCTTAAATATCTTCAGTTTAATAATTTATCGTTTCCTTTAATTTTAATATCGGAAAAGTTAAGTGTTGTCCATTTCTCGATATTTCATCGTTTTCTTTAATTCTTGTATTTGATTGAGTAATTTAATAATTAATATAAAAAAAGCGCCCCTTTTGTGGCTAAATATGTTCTTTGGAAAACTTCGTATAGAACTTTTGAATATTTTTATTATATATTGTTTTAATTTTGTGCAACGTAGTCCAATAATCAATTTTGTGAGATCTTGTTTTAATTTACAACAGGCGTCACTATGATCAGTTGTGTTAGAATCTCGTTACTGTAAACGTTATCCTATCAGTAAATTTGTTTTTATTTAGTTTTCATGTTATATAAGGTTTTGAACATTTTTTGTGGATTGTAATTGTTTACTATCGTCGCCCTGAGAAGTAACAATTGGTGACGAGCTTAGTAATTTGGAATTCGGTAGAGTGACGAGGAACCTTCTTCTACAAACTTCCATACCACACCACACCACGGGAGGATTCGGGACTTAGATCGATTTAACATGCATCAGCCACGCTACCCTCGGGTCTTCAGCAGTATCAGGGCTCGAACTCAAGACTCGAAAAAATAGCACTAACCTACCACAACCACATTTTTTGTGTGGGAAAAACTGATAAAAACATTAATGAAGGTGAAGTGTTAAAACAAATAAGTGTACATTACAGTGATGATGAAGATTATTTGCGAGATTTAGATGAAGAATATCTGAACTTGTCAAGTGAAAATGAAGAATATTTTTCGATAATGAGAAATTGAGTTATTGATTATGTAAGTAAAAGAAGCCAACATTGATCATGGGCCATCGTCACCTCCTCAGCCAAACGGTAAGCATAAGCACCGATTAATCTGCTCAAATAGGAATGTAATTGGCAGAAAAAGAGAAATTTCTTACATTTGTGAATCATTTATTTAGGGAATTGCTGACCTGCAATTAGGGAATTACTTCAAAAGATATTATAAGACATTTTTAAATCCTTTATTGATTACCAAAAATTATCAATAAAGCTCCTTAACTTAAATTTAATTTTACTTTTTACTTTGTGCAACCTATAAATATATAAAAACTCAATTAAAATTGCGAGGGCGATAGTCAATTGATGTAATTCAAAAGTTAATTTATATCAGACTACTGGGAATGAAAAAAATTAATTTGGCCAGCAAAGAGCTTACAAAGTTCTTCAGTAATTTAAAATTAGTTATTGAAAAGCCCTTTTACTTACTGTGACTTTTAATATCTTAATTCTGATGGGAGGATAAATTTTTAAAAATAGAATGGGATTTTCGTAAAATCAGGCCATTGTCCTATGTTTACTGATACTATGACGATAAATTAATTTTTAGCACATTTTAGGAACTTTTATAAGACATGTTTTAAATACTTTGTTATGTATTTGGTATGTGGATGATTTTGATTTTCTTAACGAATTTTTAGATAGGAGTTTCTCGGTCCTCATTATTTCATTAAATGGTATTTTTATATCATAGCATTCATACTATCTATCGGCGAAGGGGCCGCGGTAGCCTTGTGTTTTGGCCGGCGGTTTTCGTTCAGTCGCGGGTTCAATCCTTGGCCGCCAAAGACCCGCCGTGTAGCCGGGACTGATGCACATCAAATCTGTCAGGGCCCAAAGTCCTCCCGTTGGCGTGGTGTGGATGTTAGGAGAGGGGGGTTGTCTGCTCAGGTGTCGTCCTCGTCACTTGACCGTGGTTCAAAATTACAAGGTCCGTCGCCAATAGCCCTCGTGTTGCTTCTAGTGCGACGTTAATAAAAAACTAAAATCTATCGGCGAAATGAAATACAGTACTCAGTCCGACGCATATCAGACCAGAGAACCACTGGGTAATCAAAAACACCGTATTAGGAAATTACTAAAAATAACGCTCTTAAACCGATAAACTATGTATTTTCGTATAAAACTTGATACAGTACACACAAATGAAATGTAAAATACATAAAATAACTCAAACTACAAAAATGTACTGTTTTGAATTGAAAACCTGCATTATTCTATTTCAGTTAAAGATGTAAAATAATTTCTCTGACTTGTCAGCCTGCAGAGACTTTCGGATTACAGATGGAGTACTGTATCGCCATTTTTCAATAAAATCGTTCAGAGGAGTGAGAGTGTTTTAAAAGCGTTCAGAAATATGATAGATTTTGACAATTTATAAGAAAAGATTTTTTGCTGTGATTTAACTATTTCTGTAACTATATTTGTGAAAACAAACAATTGACGCCAGAGACAGTTTTTCAGTTCCATTTTGCCATGTTACAGTTAACATTTATAACTAGGATTTAATAAATTTTCTCTGTGTCCCAGTATTACACTAAAATATAATATAGAGAAAAATGAGGTTCATATTAAATTGAAAGTATGATTCTTTTTTAAATGAACTGACATACAATCTTCAGACTTTATGGAAATATTTCTAAATGTTAATGATATATACGAGTTGTGATAATGACAGAAAAGTATCAAATTGCATTGGCTTAATCTCGAAACTTTATTATATGATTGCGCTCTAAAATCGAAATTATATTAAAACAATATCTTTCTTTTTATGAAGTTGGGTGAACTGAATTTATTTTCTTTCTGAAATAACTTTCATTTTAATTTATTATATTAGGTCAAGTCCTAAATAACTTCCGATGCAGCTAGGTAGAATCTGTTGGTGATATCGACTGATAATGAATAACCGGAATAAAATAGTTTTTGCTTTCACTAAATAGATAAAGATGCGGTAAGTATTCTAACTAACCTGTTGATGGTAGAACTACATTAAAATGTTATGCCTAACTCCTAAACAGGAGAGTGAAAAAGTGCATATTGGTCATGAGTTGCTTTAGGAATTTAGTGCTTAGATGACAATTAAAATATGTAGTGAACACGGTGAAGAACTAATAATCAATCAGGCCATTAGAAATTGATTTGCAAAATTCCATTTAGGAGATAAGACTTTAGAAAGCATGGTTTTCCCAGGAAAGCGGAGCCGTTACCTGGCGGTCGTAATATTGTGGATGATGTCACTAAAACATTGTCTGTATGAAGCGGATGGCATGGTTTCCTAAAGAGCGTTGGATTCGATGAAACCATGTCATTGGTTTGCATAGACAACGTTTTGGTGATGCAATTCACTTAACATTGCGGTCGTCAGATAAGAGCACCCGTTTCTTAGGAAATCGCAACTTAAAAGATGAAACAAGGTTGGTACATCCTTTCGACATCATCCACAACCTTTCAGAGGCAATTTTGAAAAAAAAAATCGACGTTAATGATCAATATATATATATATATATATATATATATATATATATAAGTTTGAAGAAATCGCAATCAATGACCGCCTCCTGGAGAAATTAGGGAAAGTCAAAAAAGTTAAAAGTATGGGTACCTCGAAATCTCAGTGAACGGATTAAAGAAGATAGTATGTCAATTTCTGCAGTTTGCTCTCATGGGAAGGTGATTTGTCTTTTCTTCAATTTTTTCTCGTCCAGACCACAGTTAAATCTTGTTTGGCTCAGCATAGCCATATCTGGCTCTTGAGCCATTAAAACTCACACTCACTCACTCACTCACTCACTCACTCACTCACTCACTCACTCAC
>BMAW01099898.1:313327-346350 GCA_019974015.1 Nephila pilipes | reverse complement strand
CACTCACTCACTCACTCACTCACTCACTCACTCACTCACTCACTCACGGGAAGGTGTTTGAGGAATTCCATTTTCCCTCCGATTTTTTTTAAAAAAATATTTTATAATATTTTATAGAGACCGGAAAATACACAAACAATTTGTTAAAATAGGGGTAAAAATATTTTTAAGAATTGGAGGAATAATGTAGCCTTCATTATTGTCTGCTCTTTCGGATGCACTTTTTTGCATCCAAATAAATAAAATAGTAATGATTTGAGGACTGTAGCAGATATTCCATAGCATTAACATTAAGTTCTCGAATTAAAAGAGGCCAATAGATGGAAACATTAAATAGTTAAAACAATCATTTAATGCCTGTAGAAAGTGTAAAATAGAAAATTTTTGTTTAATTTTTATGTAGTTAGTTCCACATAACCACAATTTATTAATCATATCTACAGGAAATTACTACTTTGTTAAATATTTTAAGGACAAGTGAAAATGTGTTTCGTTTGAAGTATAGTTTTCTTCACTTGTATAAATTTATTTGATGGGTTATTTAAGTGGGTTATTTAAGTAACGAAAGCAGACATTATTTTTAATATTGTTTATTGAAAAATAGTTATGTACCGGGTGGTTATGATTATATATTAAAGTTACACTATTCAAAGGCCTGCAGAACCCGTTCTGCTTATCGGATTTTGATAAAAATTGGAATATACGCTATATGGACCATGAGGCAAAGGTTTCTGCAATAAAAATAGTTCAAATTTTGGCCACTAGGGGAAATGTGGTTCCCAAAAAAAGAGAAAAAATATGTTAGAATCGTTAAAATTTATTCAGTTACAGAATATGCTCAATATGTGTTCCATTGACATCAATAACGCGTTGAAAGCGCATTATACCGTTTTAAATGGCAGCGTGAAGCAACTCACGAGGAATTTCAGCCACATGGCGTATCTTGCTGTCTTTCAAATCAGGTAAAGTCTTAATTCCTCCTCTATAAACACAGTTTTTTAGAAATACCCACAACCAGAAATCTAAGGTTTTTAAGTCGGATGAACGAGAGGCCATGCACCCGGAAAATGTCTGGATATTACACGACTATCACAAAGTTAGTTCTAAGCAGTGCTTTGACTTGGCGTCCAATGTGAGGAGTTGCTCCATCTTGTATAAAGATAGTGGTTTGCAAACATTGTCGTCCCTGTAAAGCAAAAATGACTTGTTGTTGAAGGAGTTCACTATACACTCGTGACAGAGCATCTTTTAGGACCTTGTGGAGTGAGAGTTTCAAAGGAAAAGGTCCAAGGATAAACTCAGCACTAAATCCACATCAAGCAGTCACGTAAACAGATTGGAGTGGTTGTTGATGCTGGACATTTGGAGGGGAAATACCCCATATGGGGCATTTTTGACTATTCACAGCACCACCTAAATAAAAGTGTGCCTCATCTGACCATAGGATTTTCCAAGGCCCCGCGTCATCAACTTCCATTCTCGATGAAAATTGGCAAGCCAATTCAAGGCATGTTTTGTAATCTTGAGATTTCAGCGTTTGCATCACGTGGATTTTAAGCGGATACCATTTTAAAATGCATCGCAGAATTTTTCGTACTGTCGATCACGGAATCTCCAACTCGCGTGACACTGATGGACCACTTGCTGAAGAATAGATGGAACTGGAGGCTCTTTCAGCAGTAGCGACTTTTTCGACAGTTTCAGTCCCAACTGGTTTCCGTCCTCTTCCGGGCAGCACACCCAAATCTTCAGTCTCTTCAAATTTCAGGATCATCTTTCTCAAAACAATCCTCGATATGGAGCCTTTTTGCACATCCTTTAAACGATGATATTTCACGCAGAGCAGCTAAGTGGTTGCTGCCTTTCTTTTAAAACAGTTTTACCAGTAAAGCTCGATATTGTTTTTGTAAGGGCATGATTAACGATGACAAACGCACGCTGAAGGATTCTTTGGCTATGACTGCAAGTTTATATAAGGGTTTTACGGATTTGCATAAGGAATATTGGATAAAAGCCATCAGGTGGTCAAAATTTGTACTAATTTTTTTTTATTGCAGAAATCTTTTCCCCATGGTCCATATAGCATGTATTCTAAGTTTCATCAAAATCCGATAAGCAGAACAGGTTCTACAGGTCTCTGAATATTGTAACTTTAATTATAACCATCCAGTATTGAAATATTAGTCCTTCATTGTCAAAATTAAGTTTTTTTAAATTTAAGTAATCAGTAATAATTTAAATAATCTGATATGTTTTGTTAAGCTAATAAATGCGCTTCTTTAAAAATTTGTACAAATTGAATGTATGAATATTCTTACAAATGTGACTGTTATCATAGTGTTGATACGTGTAAAGCTGAAATGAGAAAATATTTTTTTAAAAAATGTTTTCTTTTTCTTTTTTCATTTTACTGTTGCCTATCTGAGTTTTCACTCGATAAAAACTAAACAAAAACTTTTCCTCCTAAAAAGGAAGTCAAAAAAAGTGATTGCCAGATTCAGCCAGCTACTTTTTTGTTTGGTATTAACGCTCCATTTGGCACCTTAGTGTTGGCTGCACCATTTTTGATGGCTGCCATTTTGAAAGTAATAGAAACCGTTTGGGGGAAAAATCCCGAACCTGTTAAGAAAGTTTTTATTGTTTCTCCAGATCTTTTATATAGCTGTCATGTAAACAATTTTTTCCCCTTTCTGAATCTTTTCTTGAGGCTGGTTTTTATAGCGATGCAGACCATTAGATTTCTCAAGTAAAAACTTTTTTACGATGCTGATAAATTTGAAGAATTCATTTTGAAATTGTGTTACACATTTATATTATTTTTCATTTGGGATTCAAAAATATTGTTATGAAATTTCGCCAAGTATTTGTTTGTTACTCACGGAAAGATTAAGTTTAGGAAACCATTGAGTTGACAAATCACGGGCCAATATAATGAAGATACGTGCGCGTTTCTAATCAAGACTTCCAAAATTTTATACTTAACGAATAGACCCGCCATGTAACGAGGTTTATGCATGGTGTGTAAGTTTGGAGAGGGAGGTGTCAGCTCCTATGTCGTTTCTTGACCGAGACTCAAAATTAAGAGGCCCATCCACAGAAGCTCTTAAATTGCTGCTCAGTGTGACGTCAATAAACAATCATTTAATCACAGTATCATCATTTGGTGTGAAGCATATTAAAACCTATTTAAGGTAATCTTATGAATATTGTACAGTTACTTTGTCATGTTATTTTGCATAAATTATTATTAGTATTGTTCTTTTGACATAAAAATTATTCTGTTTCATTCACAGTTTGATATCAATTCAGTGGTATTAATTGATTGATTATTGATATCACACTTCGCAGCAACACGAATACTATTGGGGACGGACTTGGTCATTTTAAATGCAGCAAATGCCGAGAACGACCCCTAAGTTGGCACATCCCTCTCCAAACTTCCACACCCCGCCAATGGGAGAACTTAGGGACCACGACATATTTAACGTGTATCAGCCATGACACACGAGAGTCTTTGAGGCATCAGGGCTCGAACCCTAAATTTGACAAACCAACGCCGTCGAAGTGCGTGACCGTGACCTCTAGGCTAACAATTCAGGGGTAGGTACATATCGAATTATAAAAAGAAATTTGATATCAATTTTCAAAAATTGTAAACTGAATTAAATATGAAATATTTTCAGTTAAATGATCTTTCTAAGCATTCATCCGTATTATAAAACAAAAATTATATATTCTGATGCGATACCTTTTTTATGATTGTGCTCGCAGGTTTATTCAAAATTATTCATTCGAATTCAAAATTCCCTATTTTCAAAAATAAACGACAGAATGGGAAGTAATATAAGAATACAAAAGAAATCTATGGAAGATTTACGTTGAGAACAATAGTGCTCTTCATGAAATTATTTCACGAAAGCTGTTTTAGAAGCTTTCATGGAGCTCTCTCGCAGTTGGATCGGTTGCAGTGAAACAGATGACTTGACGTTTCACAGCCGGCCATCAAAGTCAACTGATATGCGATTTCTTCCTTCGGGAGAAATATAAAACATATGCGCTTCCATTACCTTCAAATTCATGTGAATTTAAACAACTGGTTTCTGCTGCTGTACAATTCATTACCCCCCTCCCCACACTTTACAACATATTTGACAGGAATTTACGTATCGAATCTACAATATCAATGTAACTAAAGGAAGTTATATCGAACTCTTGTAAAACAAACATCTATATTTTCCCTCTGCATTCGTGTATTACTTATATTGTGTCGTTTATTTATGAAAACAAGTTTTTTTCGAAAGCGAATGAATCATTTTGAATAATCCTGTGTATTAAAAGATCTGAAAACAGAACGTTATCATTAAGTAGTATTTGATAAAGTATTGAAAATTGCCAGGAGTATTTCAAATTTGTTTTATCTAAGTACAAATTGTAGTTTATCATATGCAAACAATTGTATCTTTTGATTGAAATTTCAAAAAAGATATGAAGACACGAAGAAAGCGAAAAATATTCACTTTGCTTAACAGTCATATGATCCCTCAACTCAACTAACCAAGCTATAGAGATTAAATTAAAGGTAAATTACGTTCAGTTCAATTCAAGTTGTCAACGAGCAATTTCGGACGAGGTCAAATTGAAGAGGTCGGTCTCTTCCATGGAATATAATGTGCACATATTGGAACAAATGTTACATGAAAATTAGTTTCAAATGGCAGAGGGGTTATCCTGTAAATTATTACGGGGGATATTTAAAGTGGTAGAAATGGTAAAGAATGAATAAATAATGAATACGTAAAAACGGCTGGTTTTTCCGTAACAATATGGTTTCAACGGCTGAACATACTTGTTTGGATAAAATATGTAAAAATTCCGCATTATGTTACTTTTTATAGTTCATAATTTTGAAAATGTGTTGTAGGTGCACAGATGAAAAAAAGAGAATTATCTTAATAACTTTAAACATTCTCATAATATTTGGACAAAATTAGAATTAATATTTCCACATTCAAGGACAGTACAGATATAGTAGTAGAACATTTATCCCATCCGTTGGTAGGGAACTCCCTCATGATTATTTTTCTTAACAAATAAACGACAGTTTGAGTAATGATGGTATAACATTTAAATGCATGAAAATACAAACAAACTGTACTATACGGATACTTTTCAGGACTAAAAAGTTATTTAAAGAAGGAATATTTTGACTACGTCACTTACTATTCATCACCACGTAAAATTATACGATGGTATAAAAAAAGTAATTTTTCATTTGTTGGTCCTATGAGTTTAAAATCTTCATACACAAAAAAATGTACCAGAAAAAGGAAGAAGAGAAGGAAAAAATAGAATCATGTTTAAGTTTAAGGCATAGCTTTTGAGATTGTTTGATTGAAGTTCCAGCCGAAATAAAAATCGGTAAAGATTTAGTAATAAAAAGTAGAGGAGGACGTCGAAGGGAGGGGCCGCGGTAGCCTAGTGGTCAAGGTCGTGGACTCGCAGCCGGAAGTTTTCGTTCAGTCGCGGGTTCAATCCTTGGCTGCCAAAGACCCGCCGTGTAGCCGGGGCTGATGCACGTTAAATCTGTTCGGGGCCCAAAGTCCTCTCGTTGGCGTGGTGTGGATGTTAGGAGAGGGGGTGCCAGCTCAGGTGTCGTCCTTGTCCGTGGTTCAAAATTACGAGGTCCGTCGTCAATAGCCCTCGTGTTGCTTCTAGTGCGACGTTAATAAAAAAACTAAAACTAAACTAACTCGAAGGGAATTATGAGCTCTTCAGTTATTAGTGAACTAGGTGCATCGAGCTAGAACACCAATCAGTCGAATATTTCTGAATTTCGACACTTCCCTGAAAACATTCCAATTCCTGCAGATAATGAAAGAAAAACATATTTTTCATGTTGTAAAGAATGTTGGAGAAAAATAGTAGGAAAGAAACTTCGATTAGCTGAAAGGAATGAAGAGATAAACCCAACTTAAATCCATATGCTTTGAAAGATTCCACCAGAAATTGATTACCGACATTTAATTAGTTTATTTTTAAAACTATTTTTTGCTGAGTTTGGATTTGGTTATTACATTTGTTTTATAGTTAGGTAAGGATTTTTTTGTAACCGAATTCTAGTTGTCATTATGATTATAACCGTCTTTTGCATATGATTTTACTGCATCATAAATACAAATGGCGGCTAGACACATCAATTAACAAATTAAAAAAAGTGTTTTTTTTAGTTGACACACCCATTAAGTTTAATCGATTGATATATTAACAAAGCATTGGAATATGCATTTTGATACCTCAAGTTAAGATTTTTTTTTGTAACAGAATTCTTCTTCGTCATTATAATTATAACCGTTATTTGCATGTAAGTGCTTTAAAGCTCTCATCTACCGATCATTTTGATTTCGTAGACGTAATGTTAATCTTGTAGAATTTTGACTTTTGTTCTCAAATTTTTACTTTTTGGTCTACTTGAATACAATAGAATGCATTTGAAAGAGCAAAAAATAGTCAAGGCTTTTGCGGAATTACTTTTCTTCTTTGATTTTTAAAAATAATATAAAAAAATTTCTTAAAGACAGGAAAAACTACACACGAATAATTAAAATAGGGGTAAAAATATTTTTAAGAATCGGAAGAAAAAAACTGATGCCGCAGAAGCCTCCATTATTTTTTGCTCTTTCAGATGCTCTTTATTGTATTCCAATAGATCAAAGAGTAAATATTTGAGAACGGTAGTCGAAATTCCACAGGATTAACATTACTTTACTAAGTCAAAACGGCCGCTAGAGGGGAACCTTAACTGCACAATAAATGCAAATGGCCGCTATTATCACAAATAAAAAAAATTCCGAAAATTTGTTTATTTAGTTGTTTCACCCACTAGGTTTTATTGATTGGCTTATTAATGTCTCACTAGAAGCAACACGATGGTTATTGTCGTCGTCTAAACCTGAGTTTCACTCACTATTTGATTAATTAATTAATTAATTTAAATAACTAACTACTTAATAATAATCTTTTTATAAGGATACGAAATTTTTGCATGATTAGTTTGAAAATAGTCTAAACAGCTTGTGTTCCAAACATCATTCGAAATTGATTGTTAGTTCCCGGATATTCGGGAAAAAAGTTGATAAGGGATGTATCCTAGGTTACACCCAAGCAAACGAGTCATAATATGTTACCCTTCCTTAAAATCGCGTCATGATTAAGCCGGTATAACACAATATTGTAGAAAATTTGGATTTTGTTGTCTTCCTTGCCGAGGGATTATTTTGACTGGAAAGATAGATTTTCAGTCTAAACCTAAACATAAGTGTTATAATACAATTCACAATTTACAGTACACCTAGTACGAAGTACATTAAGAAAAGAAAAACAACAACAACCTTATCTAACACTATAGTGCAGCTTGTTTGATTTTAACTCGTATTATCTCAGCTGCCTGTCAAGAACTGCAGTCGGTGCCATCCAATTGAATGATTTGTTGTTAGTGACGTCACTCTGTATGATTCGATGTAAAGGAACTAGAAAGAACCGAGATACCGAAGGCAGTGATAGAATGACAGTGTTTTAAATATGAAAATACACTTTGCGGCATTGAAAATACACCAAGAAGAAATGGCCTAAAAGTGAAACTCGGCAAACAGAGAGAGAGACAGCAATGAACTATAAGTGATCTTTATTTCGAAATGATATGCGTAATACAGAACGGGAACAGCTTCGGCCCAGTAGGTTGTAGAACCATTGTGGACGGCGGTACATAAAGCAGCACGTCCAGGTACAGAATCAATGAGAGTACGGATGGTATCTTGAAGAATGGTTCTCCATTCTCTGTCAGCCATTTGCCACAGTTCATCTTCTGAACACAGCAATGACAGGGTCTGCAAATGGCACCCAGTCACATCCCAAATGTGTTGATTTGGTGAAAGATCAGGAGAGAATGGTGGCCAGGGAAGAACCTGTACAACTTTAGAGCACGTAGGCTGATGCGGTCGGGCTTTTCCAGCTGAAAAAGGACATTAGGCACCCTCTAAAGGTAGGGGAGTGTCACAAGCCACAGCACTTCATCCACATATCGTTGGGCCGTCATAGTGGTATGAATACGAACTAGAGGTGATATGGAATCGTACGCAATTGCACCCCAAACCCTGATACTGCGTTTTTCCTCGGTGGGGCGTTCCACAATTGCTGCCGGATTGGACCTGTCTCCTCTTCGACGCCATACTCGTACGCAGAGATTATGGCGTAAACGTAGAGAGAAACAGAAGCGCGACTCATTGGAGAAACAGAAGCGACTCACCTGAGAACACGATCCTGTGCCATTCCCTCGTACATATTGCTCCAGCCCGACACCATTGCAGACGTGGGCGTCTATGCTGTGGGGTCAATGGTAGTCTTCTTAACGGACGCCATGAGTGTAGACTACTAACAAACAATCAATAGGAAATAGTTCTGGTCCATATAGTAATATCCAGGGCGTCTTGAGCATGGTGCAGAATAGAGGTAGAAGGGGTTTCACAGGTCGATCCACGCGTGCTGACGTCACTCTGAGAGCACAAGCACCTCTCAAACTTGCCACATTTCCTTGTTCTAACCATCTTCGCCACTGCCGATGCATTGTTGGACGTGTGTTAGCAAAGATTTCCCGGATGGATCAACCTTACTTTCTGAGTCCGATCATCATGCCTCTCGTAAAATCGTCTGTTTGTTGGAACTGCCTACGTTGACGACGGCCTGCCCTTTTCTGTTATTTCATGCTTCCTCTGATACAAGAACAAGTTTTCTACGATGATTTCCCAAGCAGAAATAACGGCACGAAAATTGAGCATTCTGCAGGTTCCTTCCCCCATATCTTCTTCAACATGCCTTTCTTGGAGACTTGCGCATTTCACATTATTCTTCGCATAACTCGGTGACTACCCTGGAAATTTGCGTAATTTTCTAGCCACTCCTTCTTTTTGCTGCACTTTCGGTGTTGCGTAGTGCATTTCTTTGTCAAATGTTGTGTTTCGCAGTTTTGTGAACGTCAAAAAGTACTCAAGCATAGATTTACAAAAGATTCGCCAGAACATCTTATTTATGAATCTGTCTATTCAATACAAGACACGACAGTTGCCAGTATCAAACATACGTATCTCTGAATCAATCTCAGTTGCTTGCAAAATTTAAGAAAGCATTTTGGAAATTGTTTCTGAAACACTATTTAGCATTGAAAAATGAGCCTTCAAATCTGTGTCTATAAAGGCGAGAGAGAAAAAAAAGAGTTCCTCGTAACGTAGTTCGCATGTTTTCTGTTTTCAACCAAGTCTTAAATATATATATATATATATATATATATATATATATATATATATATAAACACGTTTTGCCAAAAGCAAAGCTATGGCAAATTCCATTTACTGTTGTGTCAATAAAAAAATATTTATTTTTGTAAATTTAAAAATTCGAAAAATACGAAACAAATCCACTCTATCTCGAAAAATCGATTGCTAAATACTCCGGTTAAAGCACCTCCCTATTTTTTCATTAAATGGGAAAAAATGCAACATATTGTAACACAAGGTTTAAAAACTTGTTAAACTAAATTGTAAGAGTTCTACGAAAAATAGAGTGCAATTGCGTTTTGAATGACGTACGTTCTTTTCGATTTATTTGTTTTTTAAAAGGCAGAATTCCAGATGTTCTATTTCTATTTGATGATGAAAATCGAAGAAAACGTTTCGCAAAAGTGTTCTTCATTTTCCTACTGACGATTTGAAAATTATCCGCTATTCTATTGGTTATTACATATAACTTCTCGCTCGGCGATCTCTATTTTTTTTTTTTTTTTTTGGAAATCGGAACGAAAGTATATATTTACGCAACTTAAAATGAAAGATACTAGCTAATATTTATTTTCCGAGATAAAAATGTTTCTGCTTTTATTTCTCGAGTGCGAGTCGCTTTTTTTTCTCATTTCGAAAAAATTAAACCGGCCTTTCGACAAAATGATTCTGAAATAGCGTTTCGTTGAAGCTCTTTATATGCGAAAATTTGCGCAAAGGATCGAGAAGCTGAAAAAAAAAATCATTTATTTATTTATAGTATTTTTTTTCGAAATAGATCGGTACTTATATGTATAGAACTTACAGTTTTTAGGTCAGCGAATGGAAACAATTTCTACATTAACTTCCCGAAAGACTTTGAAAATAACAGCCTTTTTGGATGGTATCTTAAATAAATATAAATTTGAAATTTAACACTGTGTTATACACGGAAATCTTGGCCTTGGCTGTCTTCCCTGCAGAGCGACTATTATGACCAGAGCGATGGTTTTATTGCAAAGGTGAGAGTAGAGGTAACAAAACTGAATAGGAACGGGTGAACTTGATGACATACTTAGTCTCCAAATATCGCCAAATTTGTCAACAAAATAAAGCGCCTCTAGACGAAAGAAGAAAGTTCTAGGACAGTCTTTCAACGGTATATATATATAAACATGCTACTGTGTGTATAAGTTAGTGTATGTAGATTATATGTGTCTTTAAGAGATATTAGAATTGCGTGAATTGAATTGCTGTATTTGGTAATTCTGAGAACTTTGAATCGGGGTTCTTTTATATTTTCATGTGTGTGCAGCAACTGTTTCCTATTGGAAAAGAAAATGTGTATGGTACATTTTCGAGAGAGTCTCTTTGGATAAATCTGGATTTACTCAAAATAAAACCTGCTTATTAATTGCATGGTCTTTTCCTGCATAGTGAAAATCGATCAAATACGTAATTATATTGTACAATATACACATTTAAGTTTTCCAAGGAATGGTATAAATATACAACTTTTTCTGTAGAAATGAAACAAAGTATTCGATTTTGTAGGATTTTTCATATAGTAATCCAACTTTTACATAACATTTATATTGTTTATTAAATGTTTTTCTGACTGCCCATTTTCTAACTCCCAGGCTGCATTCCTATCCACTAATTGATGTTCAACCATTATTGAATGTCCCTTCTGAAATCAAATAGTCACAAGAATTGAAATTCAGGCAATGAAGGAATCTAAATTATTTTTTTCGTATCTACGATTGTTCAAAGCTTAATACCTAAATTATTAGTACGAATATTGAAATACCTAAATTATTAGTACGGATAGGAAAGTATGGATTTCATTGTCTTCCTTGGAAAAAAAACTGTTACGGCAGGAAAGACAATTTTATACGGAATTTGAGAATACGTAAGGAAGTAATGCTAGGTGGGTAAAAGGCACATCTAGTCGTCAGAAGTCGTCAAATTCACGCACACCTATTAACTTTTCTATTTTAACCAGTATTAACAAACATATTTCGTGCGAAAACCCGTTAATCTACGCATAACTAGTACAAGGAAAAGGAAGCATTGAAATGATTTAATCTTAGAAAACTGTGAGAACGTCATAACCCGATCGTTGCCTCAGCACCCTCTATGCTATTAGATAAAGAGTTGCAACACACCCCACTTCTGCAATGAGTACACTAATTTTACATGTAAATATACGTGGGTTATTCAAAATGATTCATCCGGTTTCGAAATTTCATATTTTCAAAAATAAACGACACATAATGATAAGTAATACATGAATAACATTTACAGGGAGAACTGGAAGTTTAAAATTATGAAAAACAGACGGCCATCTCGCGTGTGCTTCGTGAAGCAGTTTCACGAAAGCTGTTTTAGAATTTTTCACGGAGCTACCTTGCAGTTGGATCGGTTGCAGTGGAGCAAATGATTTGATGTTACACAGCTAGTCACCTAAGTCACTTGATGTGGCTCTGTGGCAAAATGGTCGTCGCTTGATATGGCAATTTAATCTTTTGAGGTTTTTTTAAGATAAGTCTATTCATTAATTTTGCACAAAAGCAACACATTTCTGCTTCTGTACAATCCATTACCACTGACACTTTAGAACGGGTTTAGCAGGAGTTTATACAACGAATTGACGTTATATGTTTAACTAAAGGAAATTACATCAAAAACTTGTAAAAAAAACTTCCATATATATTTTTCTTTTTAATTCATGTATTACTTATCATACTCTGTCGTTTACTTATGATAATGTGGAATGGAATCATTTTGAATAACCCTGTACAGAAGTAAGTTAGAATTCATAAACTTTTTATCAAAAAAAATTTAACAATAAGTTTAAAAAAATTAAACTATAAAATTTTAAAAATTAAATATAGAAAGACATATTTGTTCCAAGTATTCAGTACAAATTATTATATTACATAAGCAATTAATACATCAGTAACCTTAAATTTTTTTAAAACAATACATTAAATGAATTGAGCTTCAATAACATCCTTGAGCAGTAAGAATCCAACACGAAAATATACCTATCTACCTCTACCTTCATAAATTTCTTTTATAATTCCAAGAGGTCATAATGATTTTGATTCTGACGACTCCCGCAACAATACTCCTTATTACCCTTTTCAAGATTCCGTTCAGCTGAGGGATTTAGAAAATCATATGCAGATCTTAGATCAAAGAAATAATTCTCCTTCTACCTTTTACAAATTTGTTTCATAACGGTAATTGGATACAATTTTACTTCTAGTTACAACCTTTCTTGCCGATGTGCCACTGTACCAAGACGATCAACAAATGCAATTTTTTTTTTTGAAATTACATGTTTGCTTAATATTCGAAGAAATCAACATTATGACAAGGTGTTGACCTTTTTGTATTTTAATTAACAGAGGCAAGTATATTCCATTGGAAATCTCATTACACCGCGTTAATATAATACAACGAAAAACAAGATTGCGGCATCTTAGTGGTCACTGTTGCGGCCTGCAGCAAAGCGTTCATTTCGTTGAGTCACGGATTCAAGCTCAGGTGTCACCAAAGACACACCAAATCACGAGGCTAATGCACGTTAAATCTGTCCAGGTGTTAAGTCCACCCATTGGTGAGGCATGGAAGGTTGGAGAGGGAGATATCAGCTCAGTTATCGTCCTCGTCTCGACCAAGATTGAAAATGTTGAGGTCCGTAGCCAATAGACATCGTGTTACTTCTCAATGTGACGTTAATAAAACAATCAAATCACAATAGAAAACATAACATCGAAATGATTCCATTCGAAAAAATTATAAGCACGTAATAACCCACTAGGTATTCCAGCGCCCTCTATGGTATTACAAAAGAAGTGCAACACCAGGAAAAGAAAAGGATCTGTTTATATACCTAGAAAATAAAATGCAACTTTTTTCCAATTTTGATTATTAACTTGTAAAGGATCGTTCACTTTAATTTCAAAAACAATTGATCATTTACCCAACATTTTTCTGTAAGGGAAACTGAGTTTGTATTTCAGCTCTTTCGATGAAAGACAATTTTCATTGAAATAATTTTTCAAGTTTGACAATATGACATCCCTTCCTCATTTGTCTTCAGCAAAAGATTTTCTAGCGGTGGTTGATGTCATATAAAAATATGACGTCCAGACACGTCTGCCGAAAGAGCAGCGAGCTCAATACTAATTTTTTATTTGTTTTTTGAGAGCTTTTTCATAGTTTTAAGTTTGTTTTTATATTTTTCATAGAAACTAAGATCTTTAGTAAATGTTCTCTTAGTCGTTTATTCGTATTTGAAGTCACCACGATACCTGAATGGTCATGGTTCCGAGCTCGGGGCTGGTGTAGGTTCCGTCGAATCGTAGGCTCGAATTTTGATGCCAGTTATGACCTGTAATGAAGCGGAGCTGTTGCTTGTTGAATATATGAAGGTTCCAAATCCTCCTGGGGAAGTTTGGAGAGTGGGTTCCATCTCAGAGTTTATATTGTTTAGAGGAGAATGGACTTGATAACCTTGTGGTATCCTAGCGAGTTTTCTTTCCCGTGATGTTTACTGTCTTTAGTAAACACGGTGATGCGGCCCTGAAATACCACAACGATCCTTTTCTGTTTTAAACCTTTTTTTTGTCAACTAATTTTTACCTTTTCTACGACTTTTTTAAACGTCTAAATCACAGATACACATTGTCTAGCGCAGAATGGTCAGATGTGGCCCTTGCGCCATAAATCTCAAATTTCACTCACTCCGTTTAGTCACGAGTTCGAGCTCTGATGCCACGAAAGACCCACTGTGTAACGGGACTGATGCACGTGAAATCTGTCAATTCTCCAATCCCTCCCGTTAACGTGCTGTGAAAATTTGGAGAATGGAGTGTTAGCACAGGTATCGTTCTTGTCCCTCGACGGAAGTTCAAAATCACGAGGTCTGTCTTCAATGGCCCCGATCGTTTTCAAAATGCGAAGTTAATAAGCAATGAATCAATGAATGTACTGGCATTTGAGACCTTTGACCTCGTGTTTGCATTAAAAATCTCAATAAGTTTGATCAATTGAAATCAGAGGCCGTCGCCGATATAGAAAATCCGGGTTAACCAGAGAATGAGAAGAAAAAATGAGATAAAATAAATTATACTGATAAAAATCATCTTTATAAAGATTAAGGCTTCTGTATATGATTCATTTTGATTTCGTGAACATAATGTTAACCTTAAGGAATGTTAATCATATGGGATATTTCTACCCTTATTTTATTGATTCGCTAATAGGTCTTCAGGTTTTCCAAAACTATTCTAAAATATTTTTTAAAAAAACTATTTAATTAAAATTAAATTTATTAAATAAATTAAATTTATTAAATAAATTAAATTTATTAAATAAATTAAATTTATTAAATAAATTAAATTTATTAAATAAATTAAATTTATAATTAATTTAAGTTAAACTAAAACTATTCTAAAATTTATTCTAAGAACGTTAGTTGAAATTTCTTAGGATAAACATTACGCGTTCAAAAAATCAAAATGACCGGCTGAAGGGATCTTTAAATAGAGTATAAATGATTTTTGCAGAAGATTGTAACATCTATTTTATATAAAAAACAGAAGCGAGCTTAAAGATGGTTTTTTTTTTTTTTTTTTTTTTTGTATTTTACTTTTAGGTAACGTAGCATCGTGCACCATTTGTCGCTATTGATAAAAGGTGAAAATAAGATTTTGATGACTTTGCACAAAATATTTGTAAAATACCCTATGTCAGAGTTCGTACAATGTATTACTGTGGAGGTACGATTGTAATGCGAACTAATACGATGGGGAGCTGAACTTAAATGGAAGGACTGAGACTCTTATTATTACAAATGCTGATTTTTATCTGTGATACTGACGTATGCAAATTCTGTATTTGTTTCCTGATTGAGCTGTATCGTCCTGTCCCATATATTTGTGGATAGAACGTTATTTGCCATCCTCCTCTGTTTTGGACTAATTTCATTCATACACCTACCAGATATTTAGGAGATTTGTATAATAGTATTATTTTGAGTTCTTTGTTCTCAAATTCTGGATGAGAATATATCGTCAAAAAGAAAATTTCTTCGTTTAATACAGGGAGTAGTGATGACGAAGAAAATGTTATTTAATGCATGAAATATTCTTAATGAAATTTGTTTTAATACTTATATTTCACCTTATTAAAATATTATAGTATGTTTTGCTAATTTTCGAGCTCACCTCTCTTTTTTGCGCTGTTTCTTTGTTTCGTTTAACACGGTATTTATTAGGAATGTAGCAATCGTGTTATGCTAAAGTGATACATGTATATCCCTTCTTCATATTTCTGCTACAAGTTATTAAAACATGCATTAAATCTGTATCAAAAGAATTCGTTGTAGATAGTACAACTATTTTTTCGCATTGTTAAGTTACTTTTGTACAATATAGATGATATTCGTTAAAAACGATTTTCATATGAATATTTATTAGCATACGATGCAAGAGAGAGAGAGATAATTCTTAAAGACGATTTTCATATGAATATTTGTTTGTGTATAAGGCAAACGATATTTGTTAAAAATTATTTTCATTAGTATAATCATTATTTTCATATGTATGATTTGTTTGACCATTATTTTCATATAATATGTTCGTAATCATTTTGAAAATGAATAATATTATATTGTTTTAAATACTAGTACATGTTTTCACAGAATGGCAATAAAAAGATAGTTTTGTTAAGAATATCATATTTATTTTAATTTACTCTAAAAGGTGAATAAAGTGATGCAGCAGTTTTAGTTATTTTAGTAACCAGAAGCGACAACATATTTCATTTCTTACTCAAGTACTTATTATTTTTTATTCTCATTTTCAACTCATTTACTTTCCTTTTGTTTCATTTCATAAGTGATTGCAGATATTTTCTTATTACCACACACACAATGGCGATTATATCCATCTACACACATACTCTCTCTTTATTAATAATTTTCTCAAACACGTATTTCTTAAAGCTCCTACTTTATATTATTTGAAATTTCAACTTCATTTTCTTCGTCACATACATATTTTACTCTGTGCATTATTATTCTTTTCCAGACGAAGGCAAGAAGACAAACGCAGTACGTAAAACGTTCGTTTATATTTCCATAAACGCTCTCATAAAATCGAGATTCAGAAAAATGGACTGAGAGCTAGCAGCTTTATTAAAACAATAACAAAACAAAAGGGAGAAACGAACAAACCGGGAACAAAAGAAAATATTATTCCACTTTTTATATCATCTTTGGCAATACACACCCCAGCATTTGAAGAGAAATAAATTTTTTCCACTTTATGTCCTAGAGATCCCTTAGATTTACGATTCCTACACTCCTGGACGTGATCGAGTTGCTATATCCTCCCCGGGGGTGCTTGCATTTCATCTGGGGAAAAGGAGGAGGACCTGTAAGATGTTCCCCCCTCCTCCTGGCAACTGGAGCCCTCCTTCGATTCCTCCTCGAAGAATCAACTGGTACTTATCTCGTGCATTTTCTGAAACAAATGCTTTCGAATTTTGTTTCTTTTTAGGTTTTTCTTTTGTGTTTTTCTTTTAGAGTGTTAAGGTCTTAGATTTGGTTCGTCCGGTAGTGTTTGCTTGTTTATACTGGATTTCTTTTTCCATCTCTTTGCGCGATACTTTTTCTTTCCTTTTCTCTCTCTACTTTGCTAGGATTTTGCACCTGAAATGCATTTCAAGATGGTTGAAATACTTTTCTCGGTAAGGGGAACGAACCATCGTTTCAAAACAGAGAGGTATAAATAACTAATTCTAAAATGCATTTCACAGTGTCTATTTTTATTCGTTTATTAAAACTTCCTATGTTTTGACGGAATCTCTCATCTTTTCCTTTTCCGATAAACATGGTAACATGCATTGTAACGTATTTCCTTCATTATTTAAGCCCAATTAAATAGCCAATCAGCTCTAAACTCCGAAAGAAGAGCAGGACGGAACATTTTATTATCTATCAAAGAATATGCAAGGTCTCTATGTTTCAAATCCCTCTTATCTCAGTTAACCCTTTCAGGGGCACCGATTGCAAAAGCATTTTCCCGCGTTTGCAGCTTGAAAACTGTGCCTGTTCGTGTTTGCACTGCGCAAAAAACCACCTCACCAAACCGGGAACTGCTAATGTTTTGAATTGTATTACTTTTATTTGCGTAATCAATATACCTCGCTTGCCTGTAAGCTTTTTAAAAATATTTTACAAAACATCGCACCCCTCAATGGGTTAAGTTCAGCTTACGTTCAAATAATAAAGTCTTAGCCTACCAAATCACTCATTTCAATTCCAGCACTTCTCGATTTTAGTAGATTCGACTCCCGTTATTCTGATCGAGAGTCACTTCCTACTACTATTTATATAAATGATTAATTACGATGATTTACTCCAATCTACAACATCTATAAGCTTGTCGTTATTCTCTACACAGTTTATTATACACTTCTTAACATAGAATATCTAAGATCACGCTCTCATTCAAATCCCTCTTAAATCAGTTAACAAACGTTTATATTCACAAATAATAAAATTTAAGAATACCAAATCACACGTTCCAATTTACGCAGTTCTCTCTCTCTTTTTTTTCAATTTTTTTTATCACATATTAAGTTTTTGTAACTCTAACTAGAAGTCACTTCAATCTAAATCATTAATTACGCCAATTCAATTTATTACACATGTATCTATCAGCTTGCCGTTATTACCTATCTCTTTCTTTTCAATTCTATTTCGCTTATATATCACTATCCTTAATTCAATTTAATTTCTTACCTTCTTCTAATTTACCTAACCACATTTCATTTTAATAAATTGATGCAAATTACCAAGCAGTCCCTAAGGTAAGTGAAGAAAGAATCGCAAATAACCTAATGTCACATCATTAAGTTTTTTTTTATATTTTTGTTGAGTATACGATTTAGTATACTCAAGTATAATTTATTTAGTATAATTTCAAGAGTATATGATGTTTATTTTGTTTGCCTTCCTAAATTTCTTTGCCCCATCTCTCTGTTTTTACGGCCACATCGAAGTTGACCACATAATAAAAGGAAGGTTATAGTCGCATGAAAAGAGGAATTTATTTGTGTTATATACTTGGGTCTTGGTTCTTATGATGGCGTAGTTTGATTGATTGCTTAATAAAGACACACTTAGAAGTAACACTAGAGCTATTGGCTATTAACTTTGTAATTTTGAACCTCGGTCAATTGAAGAGGACGACACCCGAGCAGGCGCTCTCCGAATTTTCTCGCCATGTCATCTTTAGGATTTGCAGCCTTGGCATATTTTACGTGCCTCTGGACCGCTATGCGGAGGATCTTTAGTGATATTAGGGCTCGAACCCACATGTGATGAAAACAAAACACTGTCCGCACGTCCACGACCGTGACCAGTAGGCTACCGTGGTGACTTACAGAACTCAAATTGTCCTATTTAAATTTGATGATTTGCATAAGTTAAGATGTTAAAAGTTTAAGATGTTTTGCATAAGTACCATTTCAATGCTATTTTTATGTATATTTTGAATTGAGAATCAAAAATATTTTAAATAATGCTTCACATTTACATCTTATTAAAATTTTTTAGTCTTATTCTGTAATATATGCGCATGATAAGTATTTTTGTTTTTCAATTCTTGAAGAAAATCCACTTTTCTCATGCCAAATTTCAGACAACTTTTCTACTTTAAAGGTAAAGTGATAGAGGTAATGTTACAAAGATAAGATATCAGTAAGCTTAAGAATCTCAACTTATGTAAAGAATAGCATATTTATGCACTCAAATAATTATGTACAAGCAATTCATAAAATCGATTGCTGTATTTGTAATGTAAGTCTTACTTTTAGGTACATTTTGTCATTTTGTATAAAATCTACGGCCTTCATAACTGAAAAATTTGCAGAGTACTTGTAAGCATAATATTTCATAGACTGAATATAATTACAAGGTAACCAATAAAGTTCTTGCTTTTCCATTGAATGAAGTGAGATTAGGTATGCAAATAGTGCCGGCGGGCCATTGAGGAGGAAAGTAGTCTAACGTGTGGCGAGCGTGCAAAACAGTTTACCGTGTTTCTTTATAACAGTTAGACTTCATCTGCATCTCTTAAGTAAGAAGTATAGGATGAGCATGTGGGTTCCGAATTCACCGTTGAAAGTTCACAAGAGACAAAGTGTAGCAGCCTATATGTTGTTGCTTTCTCGCGATCGTACCGCATTCATATTCAATAGAGTGTTTACCAGTGACGAAAAGTGGATCTTACATGACACTCCCAAGCGTTCCAAACATTGGTTGTCACCCTAGGATAATATCTGTCACTGCACAAGACTCTATGCACCTACGCAAGATTATGCTTTGTGTCTGGTGGACAGGTCGTCAAGTCGTTCGCCTTGAGCTACTCCCAACGAGCCAAATGGTCATAGTGGACCTGTACTCTCAGCTATTGGAACGTGTGCGATAGGAATTGCAACAGAAGGAGCCAGCAGTGGTGAATCGCAAAGATGTACTCTTCTTTCATGACAACGTCAAACCACAAGTCGATTGGTGGTTAGGGACACCATACAGCGACTTAGTTGGGAAACTTTGTGCCATCTTCCTCACACACTTGACTGTGCGCCATCCAATTATCACCTCTTCCACTCCATGGACAATCATTTTCGTGGAAAATTTTTCACCAATGAAGCAGACTTGGGCCAAGAACTCACAGACTTCTTTACTTCCCAAGTCCCTGAGTTCTACCACAAGGGAATTGCACAATTGGAGATACGATGGCAAAAAGATGCCTGTGGCGATCACTTTGAGAACTAACAATTGGCTACTCTTTTTGTAAATCATTTTCTTTCTGGTCATTAAAACCTGCAAGAACTTTATTGTTTGCCTAACAAATTTTTCAATTTTTATGATTCAAATTTTAGATAATTTTTATTCATTAACTAACCTATACCTAAGATTTGAGAGTGTTCATTTGATGAAAAATGTTCGTAGTGCAAGAAATATCCTCATTTCATAATGGGTAAAATGTTTTCATGAATGCATTATTTTTTTTAGGGTTGTTAAACCAGAATAAAAAAAACACCTTTTTAGAAGAATGTTATTGCAGATATTTTACTCTACATCGAGGCAAGTGTGATTACAATTTTAAAATTCAATTACCGAACACTCCATTTATAAAATTCTCAAATTCATTTACAGTGTCCTCTATTTTTCAACAGCAAAATAAAAAATTTCAAAAAATGATATTTTTTCAAAATTAACTTTAAGTCTGTCTTCGATTAATTTTAAATTATAGGACCCGAAATTAGAACACTTTTTACAATAACAAAAGTTCGAATGTAAATTTAATATTCTGTCTTAGTTATCTTTTAGAGACCAACTTACTTTATAGCATTACTTATTTCTATCTGAATTAGTCTCTTTTTTTCTTGTGTAAAATGTGTTCCATGTTTCGTTTCCTATACTGTAATGCTAAATGAGTTTTGAAATTGAAACGTTCAAATGAAAAAAAATGACTTGTTTCTCGGATGTTTTTAAATTTTAAGAATATTGCGTCTTAAACGAATGTACGTGTTGCAATATCACAAACTTTCATAAAATTTGGAACAACTTTCTGTATGGAAATTTGTTCCAAGTCTCAAGTGGGTTCTTTGGCATTTATAGAAAACAACCTTAAAACTACAGTACAAATATATATTTTCTTATTTTCTGTACTCGTTAAATCTTAGTAATTTTGCATATTTTCTGTCGCTTATTACTGAATCGTGTTCAATTAAACTTATTTGATACTAATGCATTTCTGATATCTAAAGAGATCAGCATATATCACACATTACAATGTATCTTACATCCAAATACCTACAACGAAGTTTATTCATTAATATTAAAAACGAGAGTAATTTATTTTCACAAAAATTCCGCGCATGTAATACATTTTTAAGCAATCGAACAATCCATAGATAAAAGCAACGCAGTTTTATCGAAACCTGTTCTATTATTCGTGGAACCTATTTAGTTTCGAATAACAATCTGCGCAAAAACCACCCCAATCCTTTTAAATAGACACACTGACATCTCGCTACCTGTTCTTAAAATAATGATTGTCCTTCTGTTTGATATTGATTATATGTGCGCGTTGTGTGTGTGTGTGTGCCAAAGCTACGGGCTCTTTTGAAAACGCTGTTTTCTTGGAATTTTGGATGAGAAGGAATAAAATCCTCTTCATGGAGTTGCACTTATCCTCCGGGACACGAATCAGGATATAAAAATTTTAAAGAAAGAATTCCTCCCTTCCTTCTGTTCTTGATTCAAGCTCAAAACTAGTGGAAACAAACGAACGATTTTCTGCTGGGGATTCTTGGAAGATTCTCGGAGTACCTACGTGTTCTTCTCTAAGGAATCCTCTATTTTTTTCCCTGTTCGGTTCTTATCTCCCCTAGATCTCAGCGTCTACAAACTGAAAATGCTGAGCTGTATATTCACAACAACAACAAAAAACTATAGTGAAGAGATGTTATAAATAACATTTCGATGAGAAGAATTGGTTTTCATCAAATTGTAACTTTTTCAAAAATGAAAGGTTGATATCTGCTTACAGTACAACTTGAATCGAAATGAACGGGAATAAAATCCAAAAAGGTAAAAAGCCAATAATAATAAAAATTGAAATGGGCTTTTTAAAAATATTTATTTGGGCTGTAAAAAACCTTCTCCTTTGGTAGCGAGATCATAGGACGATGAAAGTTCCGAGTTTTTATATTGAGTAGCCACCATTTTCCCAATCTATATCACCAGTTCGCTAAAATGGATATTAAATAGCGTGAAGCAAGCGTACTTCCGAGCCCCGTGTTCTCCAGAAGCAATTGCTGTCATGAAAAGAAGATGCTTTTTTGATTTTCCTAATGCATTTTTATTTTCATAAACAAAGCGTTCTAAAATACAAAAAAGGGACAAAGGCTAACAACTAAAAGAATAATAAAACAAACGATTCTGCCATTAAAATCAATTATTAAATTAAATATTAAAATAAGAACAAACGATATATTATTAAATTAAATATATCTCAGCAAATATAAATATGCTTTAAACAAAGTAAATGTATTTATTATAATTATTGTGTATTATAATGTCAATCTTTTGAACCTAACACCATATTTCTTTATTTTATGCCCACGAATTTTGTGTTGAAGCTATTTTTTCAAAACATCTACATACGAGAATTAAGGCTTGTTAAAATGGATCTAATCTAAAATCATTCCATTCGAGTATCTTTAAAATTGCTGAAAAGTCTATAGCTATATATAATTAATAGCAGAGCTATATATAATTAATGAATAGCTATTCGAGATGTGTTGAGTTCCAAAAAGGCTGTCTGTTATCTTTATGTGTATCTAATAATACCAACACTAGTAAAAAATAACTTTATCTTCAAAGATAAACTTAAAATGTTTTAAAAACTTGACTATTTCTGAGAATTTTGCCGCATTTTTTATACTATTGGTCATCATGTTACAATAAAAGCATACGAGCATTTCGAGCTAAAAAACAATTCCTACTTTTGACAAAAGAAAGAATGAAAACTAATGTTTATGCAATTGAAATCAAATTATGAAATTTAATAAAAAAAATAGAGCAATTTCTTTAAAATAAGCGAAATTGGCTTTGCTAATTTCATTTAAATTGTGCTAGCGTTTTTTTTTTTTTTTTTTTTTCTAAAGATTTATTCTGGTTGTACAAGACTTTCACTTTCACTTTTGGTAGCCAGCTTTTTCGAAGATGAAAGTTTCGAATCTTTATATCGGGTTACCATCCTCTTCCAATCTATGTCATCTGTTCACTAGAACGAGTATTGAGTAACGTAAAGTAAGCGTATTTTCGAGCCACGGGTTCACAGAAAAAATTACAGTCAAGAAAGTAAAATACCTCATTCAAATTCCAAATGCAATTTTATTTTCACGAGCTAAGCATTCTAAAATACTAAAATGTTAGCTACAAAAAGGAATAGAAACAGACGAGATTCTATCATAAAAAATTACTTATACTAAACTATTAAAGTTGAGAACCTTTCAAATATTAAAATAAAGGCAGACGATAAAATATTAATTGAAATACATTTTAGAGATGTAAATGTGCCAATCATAAAATGTATTCTAATATCAATCTTTTCAATATACCCAGCAACTCCATGTTTATTTTGTTTTATGCCGACTCATTGTTATTGACACTATTTTCTTAAAACATCAATTTGTTACCACATGTTAAAAGTAAAAACAAACGGTAAAATATGGAAATAGATAATAATATTTTGTTCAGATATGCAAATTAATGCAAACAATAAATTGATGAATAAATATATTTCATAAGAGAAAAGTAATTATTATTGCTGTAAAATGAAAATCCGTATGTAAAATAAATCTTAACTCGTTACTCTGTTCTTAATAATGTGTATTATTTTGATTTATTCTTATCGAAGTAGATGAACGTAGACTAAGCCATGGCCCAAACGTAACTAACACAGTTCCCCTATTTTATACATTTAAAAACCAAAACAACTCAAATGAAACATGATTAGGTAAATTAGATGAATTTCAGAAGTGCAGTGAATTGAATTAGATATATTGATATATGAGTGAAATATAATTGAAAGGCAAGAGAAGGGAGTGATAGAGGATAACAACTAGAGCTGTAGATGTATGGATTGAAGTGAATCCTCGGAATTAATCGTTTGGATTGAAATGACTCCTAATTAGAATATTAAGAGTTGAATGTGTAATAAACAAGAAGTGTGCAAATCATAACGAATGATTTAGAAATTTAAGACTTTATAATTAGCATATAAACTATTGTTAACTGAGATAAGAGGGGGCTTTAAGGCTCTCCTCCATCCACCATTTTGATTTTCTGGGCGTAATGTTAATCCTATGGGGAAGTTCGACTTTAATTCTCACATCTTTACTATTTGATCTATTTGGATGCAATAGAGTACAGCTGAAAGAGCAATAATTTGAGATAAAAACCAACGTTTTTAAAAACAAAGTTTTTATATGGTGGCAAACTTTATTAAAGAAAATTATTCAAATATTAGCTAAAGCTGGTCGCAAATATCTAAATATTGCATTGTTAGGCAAGTAAGAACGGTTCCCAAAATTTCAGAGCTCTAGCTGGATGGGAAGTTGGTTAAATTAATGATAGAAAGTTTGATGACACACACCAAGTGAAATACATAAAAACGCTTTAAAAAATAATGAATGCTTCTGTGGAATTACTTTCTCCCTCAGATTTTTAAAATTTTCTTTACCCTTATTTTAATGATTTGTTTGCGGGTTTTCCGGTCTTTAAAAATATTTTAAAATATTTTTGAAAATCGGGGCAAAAAAGTAATTTCACAGAAGCATTCATTATTTTTTTCTCTTTCAGATGCATTTTATTGTATTCAAATAGGTCAAAGAGTAAAGATGTGAGAATTAAAGTCGAAATTCCATAGGATTAACATTACGTCCACGAAATCAAAATGGCGGGTAGACGAGAGCCTGAAAAGCTATATAAAAAGCTTTGTTGTTTTTGCTTTCGTTTCTTTAATTCAAGTCTTGAAATTTTTGACTGTTTAATTAAACAATAAGATGGTTGTAGAGTTATACAATGAAGAAATATATGTCCCAAAATGAATTAATGAAAAAAAAACATCAACAATAAAAGCATTTATTAGTAATTAGTATAATAATTACAAATTCCGTTCCACTTTCTGTTTTTGATCATCTTATTATAAAAAAAAGATCGGGGTTCCATTTTTGTTACATTTAATAGCGGTTTCTTAGCTTCCATAAAGGTCAATAACATTTGGCAACAAATTTATTTTTAAAAATTCTACTTAAATTAATGATAATAATTATCGATTACGATTGTAAAGCATGTTTTTTTTTATTTCTATATCATCTGAATTATTCCGTACAAAAGCTTGTAAAGTATTTGTTTGAAACTAAATGAAAAGAATCGATTATGTGTGTGTGTGTGTGATGTAATTAGCGATAAAAAATACGCAAGGAAAGATAAAAATGAGTAATAAAACTACTTATCGCAACAAAATCAAGTAATTGAAATCGCATATGCATAATGAATATCAATTAACTCAAAAGCAAAAACGAACCCAAACGAGTGCAATTAGCGGAATTAACACCGGCTGAAAGAAAAAGTAAAGTTAATTGTGAACATCTTATATTAATTGATTTATCAATAAGTTTTATTATTATTATTTTTTAAAAAAATACGAGTGCATAGTTGTTGCATCTCGCTTCGACATTTTAAAACACGCTTGCTCTTAAATCTTTCATCGTAAAATTATTAATAATTACCAAGGTTTATATTTAGACGATAAATGTTTTTCTTTAACTGTTTCATTTCAGACACAGTCAACTTTAACACAAATCGTAACCTTTGATCCCGGAATGAATAAATACGAATTTATTAAGTCATTTGATTTTTTTGCAATTTTTAATTATTGAAACCTTTTATTTAAATTTCAAGGGTATTCTTAGGTAATCTTGGAGCATCTAAATAATTTTTTTTAAATATGTGTTAACGTTTTGTTCTTTTAAGAAAATAGCGTCAGCTAAAATACGTGAGCATAAAATATAGGAAACATGGTGTTAAGTTCAAAAGAATGACATTATAATACTTTATGATCATAATAAAACTACATTTGCTTTACTTAAGGTCTATTTATATTCCAGAGATACAAGTATATTTAATTCAATATTTTATCTTCTGACTTTATTTTAACATCCTAACAGAAATATTATTTTCTACAAGTAATTTATTAGCCATTCAAGGGTCTATTGTTTTAGGTAAATCACTTTTGGCGTACTAGATCACTTTTCATTTTTTTATCGTTTGATTAAATTTTATTAGATTCAGCTTAAACATAGTCAATTTAATAAATTATCGTTCGCTTTAATTTTAATTATATTTAGCTTAAATATATTCAATTTAATAATTTATCGTTTCTTTTAATTTTAATATCGGAAAAGTTTACTATTGTCCATTTCTCGATACTTTATCGTTTATTTAATTGGGTAATTTAATAACAATTATAAAAAAAGCGCACCTTGGCTGGCTAAATCTGTTCTTTGCAAAACTTTGCATAGAACTTTTGCACTTTGTTTTTGTTTGCTCTTATTTTAATATTTAATTAAAATAATCGATTTTTATCACAGAATCACCTGTTATTCTTTTAGTTGTTAACTTTGGCAACGTTTTTCTACTTAAGAGTGTTTAGTTCGTGAAAATAAAAATTCATTAGGAATTTAAAGAAAGTATTTTTTCTTTATAGTAACTACTTCTGTGGAGTTTGGTACTCAGTGCGCTTATTTCATGTTAATTAATATTCTTTTTTAATGATTCTACTTTTTTGAGAATTGAACAGAGGAAAAAAAAAAAAAAACCGTTAGTACACGTTAAAATGAAATTTCATTTTTTAGTTATTTACTCGTAACCTGTTAATTCGCGGAAGTCAAAGTCAATGATTACTAAACGCGAGAATTACAGTATCAATATTAAAATGAGTGATAATATGAATTCCAATATCAATATGAATTTTCTGCTGTACGCTTAATTATTATGGAAGTCATTTATGCAAAAAGAAAACCTTTGTAACTCTTAAAAAGTGTGACCGATAAGAGATGGTTGAACGTACAGCTTACCTCTCCTTGACTGCGAGATCCTAAAAATAATCTCTTACAAAAGATAATTCTAAACTGGAGCGTTTCATTTCCGATAAAATGGCTATTTATATATAATCTAAACATTCAAATCCAAAAAAGACAAGTAATAAGTATTGAATTACTCGATACCTTTCTTTTTAAGCCCGAAAATTTGGAAGATAAACATTTGTTCGCCTGTGCTTGATCGGATTTTTATCTTCTCTCTTTTGTGAAGGAAGTCACCGTCTGCACTTTGCGATCAATGGGCATGCAGTAAAAGATTCCTATTTTACCCATGCTCTTATTTTTTACTCGTTTTCGGCTGCTCAGGTGCCATTTAATTTATTTTTACTCGAATTTCTAATTGTTCTCATTCGCAGTATAAGCTACCTATTGCAGATTTGAACTCCATTTTTTCTCATTCAGAACCTTTACAGGAGGTCCTGACGTTATCTTAAAGATTAATCTGAATATCATGAAAAGGGAGCCATAGTTAAATGGCGAGTAAACGAACCATGAGTAAACATAGTTTGACTGCATTTAGAGCTTTCAAAAAGCATTTCTTGAATTATGCATTTCAGAATTTTCTGCTATGTTCTCAATTCCTGAAGGATACATGATAGATGCAAAGATATAAATTCGAGACGGTGCGGTGACTCTCTCCCATATAGCACTACTAAGAATGATAGGTGAAAGGCGTCAAAACCAGTATTTGAGAAGTAGCTCACTCGGAACAGGAGAGTTAGTGAGATGAAATTTTATTGTTCAATCCTCAACTGGAATTAAGACGCGTTGAGGGTTGATTAAGAGAGAACGGTTTTGCCTAATCTGAGAAGAAATTTATTAAACTGAGTTTGAGTTTCTGACGTCTCTTCAATTGAAAATTATAAATTTGTTAACTATTTAACTAAGCTTTACGATGGCCGTTAACAATTAAAGGGATGCTATACTAGTTCCCTGAAATGTCTGGTGAATCCCAATACTCCAACATGTCATAATGTCAAAGTTCAGAGATGGAAGCGATAGTTTAGTGCTCATGGTCTCGAACTCGCGACTTGTGCTAGCGCACCTAAAAGAGATTAAAAAAGAAGCACAGGGTAGGATTCTTTTACGAAGCCAGAACTAAAGAAATAAACTTAAAAAAGATGTACAGGATAAAAGGAACTTAAAAAAGAAATACGATGACTTTCGTCACAGAAGATAGAAGATAAAATTCAGACTAAGTGAAGATAACAAAGGTTGTCTTTAAGATACATCCTATGAAAGTTTGTAGCTAAGAGAAGATCTCTCTCTCTCTCTCTCTCTCTCTCTCTCTCACTCACTCACACACACACACGCACGCACGCACGTACGCACGCACGCACGCGCGCTTGGATTGGATATGAATAAGCCTTTCTCGGAAAGGGAAATGTTACAGAGTGAACGCATTTTTGTAGCGGATTATTTTCGAGGTCTCTAGGGGTCAATGAGATCAACCATTTTTTATTGGTTAAATTTTAAGATTTGTAAGGAATTTTTTCTTGCATAAATGATTTCCGCAATAGTTAAAACTAATTTCGAAAGAATGCAAACCTGACGTACAAAATCACATACATTTGTAAGGATTCATTTCGTCGCTTGCTTTTTATTAATGCTGTAACTCTGTGCTCACAGAACTCACGGTTTAGTCATTGTGAGCCTCGATTACCGCGAATTAATGGAATCCGATTGTACTTCACACATAAATATCACTTCAAATAAACCAGTTTTCGTTTTGCTGATTACCGAATTTAAAGACAATATTAGCAAAAACATTCTGATGCATTGAAATACGAGAAGTACACTGATTCAGTTTTATTATTGATTTTATGCAAAATTAAATACTAAAAGATTCCAAACTCTCTTTCCTTTTTATAACTAAAACGATATACCCACGATATGAAAATGATGTTCTCTGGTTTTAGCTATACTACAGAGCAATGGTTTTCAACTGCGTCGATATCTCCCACAAGAAGGCGTTGAGATATAAGGGAGCGCTTTTGAACTAGGGGGCGTTGAGGACCAACTGCACCCCCCCTCGAGGGCAATATTCGCAAGAATGCGCTGAAAATCCTGATTAATATTAAAAATCATCTAATGATTGTGATATAATTGCTTATTAACATCGCACTGATAAGAGGGATATTGGTGATGGAACTCTTTATTCTGACCCCTGGTCAAGTGACGAGGACTACACTTGAACTACCACAGCCTTCACCAAATTTTCTCACCATGCCATCGATAGGACTTGGAACCTCCACCAGATTTCACGTGTATCATCCCTATCACACGGCGGGTCTTTAGTGGCATCAGGTCTCGAACTCATGGCTACCGTGGCCTAAAAATTGTCGAACACTCAGCAAACAGTGCTAAATATCTTCTAAGAGAGATAAGTCTGTGGTAAAAATAGGTTTTGGGGCATTATAGCTTCGTTCCAATATCTGCAAACGGGAGGTTCAAAATTACAAGGTCCATCGCCAATAGCCCTCTTGTTGCGACATACAATGTATCCCGGGATGGGATTGGATAGTAAAACCAATTGAATCCAATCCCAGCACCTTTTTGACTAGTACATGAACGAGTCCAATCTTGCCCAATAGACCCCAAGGAGCATCATAGTGTGTGTCGTATGTTCCAGTACGATGTACAAAGCTTATATTAAAAAGTTTTACAAATCATGACAAGATTAAGGTTGCCTTCGTTTAAGATTGTGACAATGTAACACGTACATCCGATTGTGTTGTAATACTCTTACAGGTTAGGAACATTCTAAATGCGTGGAATTTTTTATTTCAACAAGCAAAGTTCAAACCCACTTAGCATCAGAATATGGGAGGCGAAACATGGAGCGGATTTTACAACAGAAAAAAAAGAATGGATCGATTCAAACATAAATAAGTAATATTATAAAATACGCTATTCTGTAAAAGGTAGCGAAGTCAGAATATAAAATTAATGTTCGAGCGTTTTGCTATCAGTAAAAGTCTTCCGATTTCGAGTACAATTTCTTAACGTTATGCAAATGAAGCATCAAGGCTCCCATCGTCACCTCACCATGAATTTTCGAGAGTAATATTAATCTGTGAAGTTTTCTGTATTTCTTCTAAAAGCTAGATTGTTGCTTTGAATTGCATGGAATAAAATGCATTCGAAAGATTTAAAAAAGAATGTTTCTAACTTTCAAAAATGTTTTTAAAGATTTTATAAAAGTAAAAGCTTAAGACTACGTTATTAATTTTAAGAGATTTTTTTTTCATTTCTGAAAAAGAAGGAGGAGAGGAGTAATCTTTTTTCGGGAAGTCTTTTCCAATCTTTTTTCCCGAGAGCGGTAGGCCTAAAACGCTAAATAGCGTAACATATGCTATAGCGGAATATCTTGTAATATCAAGCATTTTAATCTCATAAGCATTTCCTCTTCTTCACTAAGTGTCAGCCTAGTTACTTTAAAAGCGAAATGTAAATGAATTGCATCTAAGGGAGCTTTTTTTTCAGTTTGCCTCTCTAAGAACTATTTCATTTAGACTTGATCAAGGGGATTTGTTCTAAATTCCTTTCGATTTATTTCTGAGAATGTAAATATTGAACAGAACGCTTCTGTTGAGAAAGGATACGACTTTGATAAAAGAAGTATCTCGAAAAGTATTCGTAAAAAGCGAGCGAAAGCTGAATGAAAAATATTAAGTTTGTGTTGTCGAGTTTAGAAAGTAAATAAAACGAAATTGCTCTAAGCGTGTTCTTGACAGCTGAAAAAGTATTTTGGTTTTCTGGTGAAGTTTTTTTTTGTGCCTGCTTAGGAAAGAAAAATATTCTTTTTTAACAACATTGCAGAAAAATGGTTTGTTTACAGTGTATCTACTTATTTAATTTCGGTAAACACAATGAGAAAATAAGAATACTGATGTGGAATATCATTTTCAGATTTAATTAGTACTTTTTTTTGTGTGCTAAAAACTCGCAATCCATAGAAAAATGTACAGAATTAGTACTTTTCCGATTAGAATACTAAGCAAATCACTTAAATCACAATTTAAAGGCAAATCACTTAAAATTATAATTAAAATTAAGTTCTATTGAATCATTTGATACTTTTAGTAAATATTTTGTAATTAGCATTTATTGCATTTTAATAAAAAAATGTACAATAAAGAAGAATGCTTCTAAAGATGTGTTTTAGCAAAAGCCGACACGTTGTTGATTTGAGAAAATGGCGTCAAAAAATGCATGGATATAAAATAAAATATACATGGTGTTATCAGATTCACATTATAATAAATTATGATGAAAATAATTACATATATTTTGCTTAAAGTATATTTACATTTGTAAGATATATTTGATATTTTATCGACTGCTTTTCTTTTAGCATCAGAATAGAAAATTGTCTACTTCAATACATTATCATTTGCTGTTATTTTAATATACTGCTGTTTGTAGAAAATGCAACACCATGAAAGAATCATCAGAATCAAATGAAATTTAATGCAGAAACGACTTGTACTAATACAAATAAATGATGAAATTTTCAAAACAAAAGAAACAAATTAAGCGTCCGAAATCAGTATTTGGTGCAGCCACCATGCGCTGCAATAAGTGCTGCTATACGACGTGGCATGGAGTCAAACAGATGTTGAATATCTGCTTGAGGAAGAGAATTCCATATCGCTTGTATGCGCAACCAAAGTTCGTCTTTGGAAACTGCAGGACGCGGATCACGAGCGAGACGCCGACCAACCATATCCCACACGTGCTCAATAGGCGACATATCCGGTGAATAAGCAGGCCAAGGAAGAAGTTGCATGCGTTGTGCTGAACAGAAGTCTCGAACAGTCCGCGCAACATGTGGGCGTGCATTATCCTGCTGAAAGATAGCTCCAGGGATGCCTTGAAGGAAAGGGACGACTTCGGGCTGTAGCACTTCACGGACGTACCTGTTGCTATTGAGATTACCCTCAATTCGTATCAAATTGGATCGTCCATGATACGAAATCGCACCCCAGACCATAACTCCGGGTATCCGACCACTATGTCGTTCAATAATACACTCAGGAAGGCAGCGTTGACCAGCATAACGTCTAACACGAACACGGCCATCATGGGTCCACAAATTGAAGCGTGATTCATCTGAAAAGACAACTTGGTGCCAATCAGCTCGCCTGTCTCTGTGCTCAAGAGCCCACTGCCGCCGCAGCCGTCGATGATTCGCCGTGAGGGGAATCCTGTATAAAGGCACCCTTGCACGCAATCCACGGCGCAGCAGACGACGGCGAATTGACGAAGCCGACAATTGTACACCTGTAGCAGTAGACCAACGTGCTGCCAGCTGCCTGGAGGAAGCTGTGCGATCATTCACCGCCATGCGGAGCAGGTGTCGATCATCGCGCTCTGACGTCACCTTCTGTCGTCCAGTGCCTGTTTTTCGAGTTGTTCGGTGCTCGTCGGTCCACTGCTTCCAAACTCGCATCACTGTGGAACTGTTCCGCTGCATACGAGCTGCTATTGCGCGATAGGAAAATCCTCCTTCTCGAAGGCCGATTATCCTCCCTCGTTCAAACTCCGTAAGTTGCTTGAATTTCTTATTCTTCCGTCGTGGAGGCATACTCAGGTCTCACTAAACGTTTGCCACTAACAAATAATCATAGACTTTTTTCAACGTCCCGCTACAGCACTTTATTTATACGCTTTCAGCATCAATTCAGAGGGCGCTGCGCGCGCCGCGTACGCGCGATGGCTCTGAAACTTTATTAATTTGCATAATATCCTATAATTGACATTTGCTGCGAATTTCATTTGATTCTGATGATTCCTTCATGGTGTTGCATTTTCTACAAACAGCAGTTTATTTAATTCAATAATCGATTTTAATGGCAGAATCTTCTGTTTTTATTCTTCCTGTTGTTGACATTGGCAAAGTTTTTTTTTATTTTAAAATGTTTTGCCTGTGAAAATAAAAACGCAATA
>BMAW01099898.1:280344-308094 GCA_019974015.1 Nephila pilipes | reverse complement strand
ATATATATATATATATATATATATATATATATATATATATATATATACAAACTGACAAAAATTAGGCAGAATAAAAGATATCTTAAAATCCTTTTTTTTTATAAAATGCATGCAATAAAATAATATTATAGTTCTTTTCAGTTATCAGTCGTCTTTTACTGTTTCATTATAAAACTGAAAATGACAATAACCTGATTTTAATAAATTATTGTCATCTTCTGTTATTTTGATACTTGTGCATGTTCCAAATTGACTTTTGCTCGCATAATGGAAAAAAAAGAACATATTATGAAAGAATCCAGAAGTCAAATCCTTAATTTTTATTTTTATACTACCTGATAGAACAATTAAAAAAAAAAAAAAATTAAAATGCGCAATGCTGTGGTACAAAATCCTCATGCGTCAACGACGAAAGAGAATAAAAAATGCAAACGTATCTCACTTATTTTAAAGGGGGTCCTGAGCCAGGGCTTAGTCCATCTCAACATATACGAGTGTTTCAAAAACTACTATGTTAGAAATTAGAAAGAGAGTATTAGGAAAGCTTATATATTTAAATATATATATATATATATATATTTAGTAATGGAGTAACCCATTGTAGCATTATCCGCATTGATCATTTTTTCTTTTTTTTAAGAAATCTATAACTCAATATAAAATAATCAGTGCCATAACTTTCCAGACCATGCAACTGTCTTCTACTTTGGAGCAGATTACCAAAAGCAGCCTATTGTTTTGATTGTTGATTGGTTCCCGATGTATTATAATGAATCCTGGTCTCATCTACGGTGACAACTCGACACAAAAGGAGAACACCAATTTGATGCAATAGCAGTCAAATGTGGGTTTGGAAACAAATGGATACCGTATCAAAACTAACCAATGAATCAGTCTCGTATTTGTTTAGGTGTCATTTAACTGGATGCAGTATACAATCGAAATACCAGTTTATTTTAGAAACGCCCTAAGTCGTCAAAGACCTATGCTTTATAGACGATTAATTAAAAAAATAGTTGAAATATGAATGATTGATTTTTTAATTTACGGTAATTCAAATCACATAAAAGTGACTAAATGCTTACAATAACAGGAATAAATTTTGCCTTAGTCTTAGTTAAATTCGTTCTATTCTTTTTTTTTCTCTCTTGATTTTAAAAAATAGTCAGAATCTAATACCGAGAATTAGAGACGACCTTGCTCATTACCCTTTTGAACTTTTAAGAAATGGAACAGAAATAAATTTTCTTCTGTAAATTGATAATGCATATCTCCTACACTTATAATGCTTTAATTAAACAGATTTCATTATTTTTTTAAAAAAATTAGAAAACATCTCTTCTCAGCTTATGCTAAGAAGAGAGTCTATCTGAGTTACTTTTAATTTTGATAAATCGAAATCCTGTGGCTGTTTTCTCCCAACTAAAGATAATGAGTAGTATATCTTTTTTCCTCTTCGATTTCTTTTCCTGAATTTTAAAAGTGTCACTCGCAAAAGTCGCCGCTTGGCAATTGATAAATATTTAATGAAACCGATCTATCCGAAAGAGAAAATAAACAAAAAAGCGACACCAAGAACAAGACACTTTGTACGGAAAAAAAATACACAATGTTTGGTTTCGTCGTAATTGGGTGCTTTGATGTCGACAGTTAAATTAAGATTCTGAGGTAATTTTTTTTATGTATAGCCCACTTGTTGAACAGGAGTGGAGAAAATTTATTAAAGAGAATAATTTATATATTTATTTGGAGTTTCAAGTTTAATTTTATATGCTATTGTATTCATTTCAATTTTAATTATTATCAAGTTTAGTTTTTATTAACGTTGCACTAGAAGCAACACGAGGGCTATTGGCGACGGACTTCGTAATTTTGAACCACGGTCAAGAGACGAGGACGACACCTGATCTGGCATCCCCCCTCTCCTAACATCCACACCACGCCAACGGGAGGACTTTAGGCCCTCACAGATCATGTGCATCAGCCATGGGTACATGGAGGGTCTTTGGCGGCCAAAGATCGAACCCGCGATTGAACGAAAACCGCCGGTCACGAATCCGAAACCTTAACCACTAGGCTACCGTGGCCACTAATTATTATCAAACAATGTTTTAAATTATGTGTTTTGGTTTTAAATCATTTTTTATGCAAATGTAACTGAAGTTGATTTCGAAGTTGGTGAAAATATTTTGTAATTGACTTTTAAAGCAAATTAATATTAGTCATAAGATGTTTCTCAATTTCCGTAGGTTTCAAAGAGACCTATGTTAATATAGATTATAATAATTATTTTATAAAAGAGTTAACAATAACATTTAATTAATGCATTTCTTGCATAAATGAGTCTTCCGTCTCATTCAAAGCTAAACGGCCGCGTTTGCAAAGGGGTGAAGGTAGGGATGTTGAACAAAAGAAAAGAACAATTTGTTCCTTTGAAAGAGCGAGAACACTCTATTCTCGGTTGCCACGCAAACTAGTTCATCTCTTCAAGAGAGGTAGGAACCAGTTCTCTACACGTCAAACACATTATTTGTTCTTTTCACTTGGCAATATATTCAAATGTACTTTCCGTCTTACAATAAGTTTTCCTGTTGTTAAAGGCCGCCATAGACGAGTGGTCGCGATTGCGAACTCATGACCAGCATTGTTTCCGTTGAATCGTGGGCTCGAGTCCTGATTTCCTCATGGACCTGTCGTGAAGTAGCTGGCGCATGTTAAATTTGTCGAGACTCATCGGCCCCACATTGGGATGATGTAGAGTTGAAAAGAGGGGAGTGCCAACTCAGGTGTTGTCCATTTCACTTACCGTGACTCCAAATCATGATGTCCACCACCAATAGCCCTCGTGTTGTTTCCAAGTACGATGTTCATAAAGCAGTCACAATATGGACTGAAAAAGCGTCTATTTCAGAGGAATTTTCAACGGGGCAAAGACATGCCGGTAGAATAGGGGAGTTTGACGAAATACAAGTGTATTGTTAGATTGAGAAATTCTGCGTTTCGTAAAAATCTTTGTAATGTTCACTGCTTCTTCTCCGGAGATCTGTAGAACCTACATTGAGTAGAGGAGATACACTTGTGGTATACGTATCTCAACCATAAGTGTAATGCAGTACTGTGTACAAGTGTTGCCGGCAGTGTGGGAAAAAAGAAACTCTGACGGAGCTCACTTATGCTTCCTCACTTAAAGGGGGCGACCCACAGCTTCTGAGGTTCAAAAAATACGGTACAATAGCGGTAACTTAGCGGTCAGGGTTGTAGGTTCGCAGCCGGTGTTATTTCCGTCGAGTCGTGGGTACGAGTCCTGATGCTATAGCAAATCCATCATAGGTCTTCAAACTGGGTTCCACGGAACCCTATTGTTCCTTGGAACTTTGACAGGGGTTCCGCAAGTGATCATTATTTGCTTAATCAAAGCACCAAAATTTTAATACAATTTTAATTTTTATAAAAGATCGAATTCTTAAAGGCGGTTTTCTTGTAAAAATAAATATAAATAAATATTTCATGGATAAAATAAAGTCTTACATTTCGTAAAAGTCACGTGCTTCAAACATATTATTTGAGACACATTAGTTTGCATTGATCTTCGTTCTTTGGCTCAGTCGATTTAACTCAAATTGATACATCGACTGACACTCAGTTGAAACTAAAATTTAGTCAAGTTGATAATATGTATTTTTGGATTGACTTTAGAGAATATTTTGAAACTGCCAAAAGAGCTGTGAAACATATGTCATTTGTTTCAGCCTATGATGCGAAAAAGCTTTCTCTTTGCACGCTGCCAGAAAACAAAATACAGAAATAGACTGGATGCTGAAGGTCAATTAGGCTGCAGATTTCAACAATTATTCCAGACGTTAAAATATTTATCAATAAAAAACAATTAAAACCAAGTCATTAAATTTTTTTCTTTTTATGAATTTGTTATAATTTGAAATATTGTTGCTTTTATTTATTATTGATAGAATATATTTTATAAGACCATTACACGCCATTATCTATATTTCCATTCATTATCTTATTAAGATGTTTGTATTGTGATAAAATAAAGATGCAGTAATAATTTTGTAAATATGAGTTGGATAAGGCTTCGATATTCTATTTTTTCTGTTTTTGATCAAGAGGATTCCTTCAAGAAAATAGTAAGCGCAAAGAGTTTCCCAAAGATACAAAGGTTGAATACCCCTGATATAGGGGACTGTTTCAAAATAAAAGTGTTGAGGCTCCAAATCCTCCGATGAATGTGGTGGAAAAGTTTGGAAAGGGAAGTGGCAGCTCACGTATCGTCCTTGTCACTCGAACGAAATTCAAAATGACAAAGCCATCGGCCATAGCCATCGTGTTGCTTCTAATTGCGACGTTATTAAACACAATCAAACAGTTCCCTATTAATTATGTTTAACGAAACTGAACGGATAAGAAATTATGAATATTAAATAATAATAATAACAAGACATTTTCTTAAAATTTCAGTTCTTAAAACTATTTTTCTACCGAATAAGGTATTATTATCTGTAATTATCCACAATCTTCGAATCGTGAGCTCGAGTTTTGAAGTCACTGAAGACCCGTCGTGTAGCAGCGCTGCTATACGCGATATTAGTCACAATGGCATGGTGTGGAAATTTGGAAATGGGGGTGAGAACTCAGATGTCGTACTTGTCACTTGAGTGATGCTTTAACTTGTAGGTCAACTCCAACAGCCTTTCTGTTGCTTCTAAGAGCGACTTAGGGATGTAGAGGTATTACTATAGGAATAGATAAATGTGTGAAGCAATGCTATAATAAAATGTTTGGACAGTTATGAATATGCCTTCTAGTGTGAATGGAATATTCGCACAGTTTCTGCAATTCTTGTGTTTTCAGGCTGATTTCTTCAACCTTTGTAATTGGATTTTATTGGTCTGGAACAATCTAGGTTTGAATTTTTGTGAATTCATTCAAAAATCATTCAACCGTGACATTTAATATAAATTACAATTAAATAGTTTCTCAATATAGTTAAATATTAAAGGAATAGAAATTTTTAACATTAAATTCCTTTTTTCTCTTCAAATTCACTAATTCAGTATAGTTACCCCAGAACATTTTTAAATATATGACTACTTTATTGGCAGTAGCTACCATTAATTTTTATTAAACTAATATTCCTTAAATATATTTACTAATATTTTTCAGAAATTTTACGAAAATAAGAAGAGAAATGTTCCTTAAATTTGTGTTAAGATTTTATCTAAACTTTGAAAATTTAATTTGATATTTAATCTAAATGTTTTTTGATATGTTTTATAAAAGTTAGAATAAATAATGTCTCAATTATTCAAGGTTCCAGGTAGTTAATATTTTTTGTTTACTAGTATTTTCGAGAAGTTTTGCTTAATAAGATCTTGTGGTGTACAGTGTCTTCGAAAAGTAAGTCATGTGTTGGATATAACCTTCAAAATGTTCTTCCTTTATAATTAATAATATCGCGCGTCAACTGTAAACAGACTCAAAGTTTTCTCATTGTTGAATTTTAAAAAGAGATTTCTGTTAGCTTTATAGATGTGGTTATATCATAACTTATAAAAATAGCTCTGTTTTAAAATGTTAGCTAAAAATTTATAATATAAATTGACTATTTCCGCGAACCAATCTTTTTTGTTTATTCTTCCGCCATCTTGTTTAACTTGGAACATACGAGTTTTTGAAATATAAAAACAATAGCAACTTTTCACAGTAAAAAGAATTAAAGCAAACGATTCTCAGATTGAAATAAATAATTTAGCTAAACATTAAAATTAAATCAAACGATAAAATATTAAAGTAGACTATAATATTCTTTTCAGATATTAAAATTAAAAAAAAAACGATTAAATTAAATCTATCTTTAAATAAATGTTTAATAATTGTTGCAATAAAATAAAAATGAAATAAATCTCTTAACACGTTTATCTACTCTCCACACTCAGCTCATTAAAATTATAAAAGTTAACGCGACTTATAAATTTACTAATAAAATTTTAAGCAGACTTTATTTTTGGCACAGTTTGAAACATTTTTAAAAATTTCGCTTTAATTAATCGTATGTAAGTATAGACTTATCAAAATAAATAAGCAAATAGAAATGTCTCGGTATTTAAAAATTTTAGAATTTTAGGTTTCAATCACTTCTTAGAATCCTTAATTTGTTTCTTAAACTATGTTTATGAAGCATATCGCAAACGAAGAAAATGTGAAAAGAATCATTTCCTATAAAACATGAATATAGTCTTTGATCTTTTCTATCCAATTCCAAGGTTACCTTCTTTTCGTTTCACGAATTAATAATAATAATAATAAAAAAAAAAATAGGAACATAAAAATAGGCACTTTTACGATTCAAATATACTCGAAATTGGAACTTCCATAAGACGTTCATTATGCAAAGTTCGAAATATCCAACTGTAATTTAAGCCTAATATCCTAAAAAGCGAAGTACTTAAGATTTGATTACTTCAAATTCTCTTTTCACTTTGATTGCTGGCCGTTCAACTAGTAATTGGGGTAAAAGGGAAAAAAAAAGTCGAACCCAGGCGTCATATTTCACAGAGAACCCTTTGTAATGGGATCAACAGAGAGGAGTTCTGAAGTTGCATCAACACACAAAGGAAGCGAATCCCAAGGGAGGAGAAATAATTAAAAAGAACTATAAAAATACTTCGGGTGTTCAAAGGGAGTGACGCTTGTCAATCATTCAGTGGATCGCGTTCCTCATTAGAAGTGTTCTTTTTTTTAGAGATGGTTTGTTCGGAAAATATGAGACTGTCGTTGACATATTGGACAAGTGTAACTTATTGAAATTGATTCAGAATGTAAAAGGCGCGAGTTTTTTCCTGTTTTTTTTTTCTTTGCAAACGATATGAGCTGTCAATTTGTTGCTTAGAAACATCTTTCGTTGCATTTGTTGTGTAGTACTAACTCTAATATGGCAGCGAGGAATTTCAAACGTGTCACGAAGCACATCTAGGAAATGTTATATTTAGATGAGTTGATGAATTGATTTGTATAATATTTTCTTTTTTCATATTTGTTTATCATAAGCGATATTAGTTGTCAATGTTTTCAACGAGTTCTTTTGTACTGCTTGCTTTTCTAACTTTAGAACTCTAATTCGGAATTCTTGAATATTCATGAAGCGTATCGAATGATATTATAATGTTATCTTTAGATATATGGCAATGAAACTGATAGCCGTACTTCTTCTGTGTTTGCCTCTCGAGAAAAATGTATGTGTTTCTGAGTAAGACACTGACAGATGATCTTTCAAAGTGTTCTGGTTTTGCCGTTGTGATGCGATACTATGAAAAAAGTTGCGTTGAGGAATTCGGGAATATTCATGAAGTTTTTGAAAGATTCGAAATAACAAGTTCTTTGTGTACACGTAGTATTAATTACTGCCGAAATTCCTTTTAATAAGTTTACGCAAATTGTAAACGTTATTATTGCAAGTTTGTAGTATGAAAACATTTTTAATTGAGATGTCTTCAATAAAGAAAAAATAACCTACATTATGTTATTTTTAAATAATTCTTGTTTCTGAAAGTAGAAACATTGAGGAATTCATTTTCTTAATATTGAGATATTTGTATGATGATGTATCTGTTTATGTGTAAAGAAAATCACATTTATATAACACCTGTCATTATGAATGAGTTGATAAAACGAATTTACATTTGCAAATCGTTTATGTACCTTTCGGCGCATTAATGCATAAAATGTATTATATTAAATGTATTGCATTTACGGCTTTAAAAATTCGCAGAGCAATATTCCGTATAATGAGTATTAAATTTTACTCTCAGAACATAATTACAGTTTGAAAATTTAAATTTAATGTAATTTTTGAATTTTATAATTGACATTTCTTCCTCAATTTTACTATAAATATTGTACAATAACTCAAATTTCTGAGTGTTTATTAGGAAAAAAAAATCATTCACAGATTGTACAGGAAAAATCTCATTTTATAATGTGAAAAATAGGTACGTTATAGATAGATTAAATTTTGAGGAAAGTGTACAGGAATCCTAACAAACCAGTTTTTAGAAAAAAATGCAACTGTAGATGTTTTTTTCCCCCAAGACATGACACGTTTTGCTTATAATTTTAAAATTAGATTTTCTATCGCTCTTTTTATCAGATTACTATAAATAAGACATTTGAAAAAAGTAGAAGAAGCAACGCATATTTTTTAACAGCAAAACAATAAAATGCATAGTTATAGGCATTATAAGGTCTCAGTTAAATTAAGGTTGCCTTCGCGTAATATTAAGGAATAGGAACCGATATGGAACACCTTTTCTGATAAAAAAGCGGTCAGAAATTAATTTTGTATTGTGAATGAACGGAATGGTTTCATTAACGTCGCGCCGGACAATTGACCCTGGAGATTATATCAGGGGACCTCAGAGATTTACCTTCTTTATGTAGGTACGGGCATCACCCACTCGAGGCACCCTTGTGATCTTTTTCTTTATCATGGGTTTTACTGTCTTCGGTAAACACGGGTGACGCGTCCTGGGAATATCCTAGCGATCCTTCTCTATTTTCGACCCTCCTCCTTGTGAACCAAAATTTTACCTTTTTTTTCTATTTTCACACGTCTAGATCACACTTTTACATTTTAATAGTTTTGTACTCGCTCACTTAATTTATTTGGCTCAGCATGGCCACATCTGGCTTTTGTTCCATTAAAAATACTATCACTCAATCAACCATTCAAATCACTGTCACACCTTGTCTAGATCACAGTTACACCTTGTTTGGCGCAGCATGGTCTCATCCAGATCTTATACCATAAAACTTCACCATCACCATCACTTTATTAGCGTCGTACTTGAAACAACACGAGGGCGATTGGGGACGAACATCGTAATTTTCACCTTTAGATAAGATGTTGTCCACGTCGGGCAAGTGACGTGGACAACATCTGATCTAGCTCCTCCCTCTCCAAACTTCTACACCACTCTCTTGGGAGGACTCTGAGTCTTGTCAGATTTAACGTGCATTAACCCGGATACACGACGGGTCTTAAATGGCACTAAGGCTCGAATCCACGACTCAACGAAACCGCTGGTCGCGAGTCTGTGGCCATGACCACTAGGCTACAGTGGCCTTTATATTGTGAATTTGATATCCTTTAGAGAACAGCATATTTTATAATATTACTCATTTCTGTCCGAATCAATCCCCGGCCTTGGTAGCCTAGTGGTCATGGTTTCGGATTCGTGCCGGCGATTTTCGTTCAGTTGCGGGTTCGATACTTAGCCGCTAAAGACGTAGCCGGGGCTGATGCACGTTAAATATGTCTGGGCTCAAAGTCCTCCCGTTAGCGTGGTGCTGAAGTTAGGAGAGGGAAGTGCCAGCTCAGGTGTCGTCCTCATCACTTGACCGTGGTTACGAGGTCCGTCGTCAACAGCCCTCGTGTTGCTTCTAGTGTGATATTAATTAAAACTAAACTAAAACCGAACCAATCCCCCTTTTTTGGTGCAAAATGTGGTCCACGTTTCTTCTCTTATACCGTAAAAATTTGCAGGGTAGAAATTAATCTTATTTTTTTTTTGTTATAAGTTAGCGATTGATTTGGCTTTATTTGCCTGTGCCAGTTATTTAAGCGACCTGTAATTACCGTTTTGCCTTTTTTTTTTCTTCTTTTGAGCTGCCGTACCTTTTACAATTCTTAGGTGGATTGAGTTTAGAATGGAGTGCCATGTTGTCAGAACCGGTGCTGATAGCTCATGATTTTTCTCTCCAATTGCACATATTCAGCTTTGATGTTCGACACATTGTTATCTCTCTCTCTCTCTCACACACACAATTACGTTCAACATAAGGTCAATAATTTTAATGGAAAAATTATATAATACTTTCAAATTATAGTTGTGTCAATGTATTAAAGCTCTCAGCTATGTGGTTAATAAGACTTATTAATATTTGACAGAAAAAGGAGTCACATAACCGTCTATTTTGTGACATAATAGATAAATTGATGCAAAAGTGCATTCGCAGATTTTCAGATATTAAAATCCTTGGAATATTTTTATATCACTTTTAGATGTTTGTAATTTTAAAAATCATGAAAACCTATTTCCCATTGCGAGTTTTAATTCTTCAAATAAATTTGATGTAGAATTTTTTTAATTCACATAAATTTCATAGTGAATCGCAATGTTTATCCTCCTCAGAACCAAGATCAACTTTGAACCATAAATTTTAGAATAATTTGTATCAATCGGTTCTAAATACTTGAAAAAGTACTGAAAAATTGTTAAAAAAATTATTTTAATTTTTATTTTTGAGAAATTAAGTGTCTCCTGGAGGAGACATTGGGACAAAGTGATATCAAATGTTTATTTAAAATATTTCTTTAATCTTATTTTAATAAGTAATTCATAATAATTAGCATAATGAGCATAGTATAAAATGAACATAATATAAAATGAGCATAATGTAAAATTTGAATCACAAAATATTCCTATCCGAACTGTTTTCAGAAGAATCCTAATTTCCAAAATTTATCAATCGTTTTTCTCTCTCCATCTTAATCTTATACTATTAAATAATTTCTGAGTTTTAAGTTGATTCTTATTGAAAACTCGTGATTTCCAAATAAAATGTTGTCTGCGTATACGAGAGTTATAGTTTTTTTCTGCCCGATACATTCGAATTGTGGGAAATTTTAAATTAGACATAATTACAGTGATCACTAATTATGTTTCATTTCATTTTCTGACAGATACGGATTCTTTCCTGTATTCTTTAAATATCTACAATTGATGATTTCAGTTAGCAATTAAAGAATATCATTCCGAGCTGAATATATGCTATAATTATAGTTTCAAATCGAGTGATTTTGATAGTCATTGACCCAATATCTCTTACAGGCGACACTGCGTTCTAAATTAGAAGTGGGAAGATTTGAGTAAGAAATTAATAATGATATATATAAACAACAAGTTTAAGGAATTCAACAGTGGGTTTAATAATAGTTTATTACACAAATACTAAAAAATATGAACTTAGAGATGTGCAAGCGTATAATTTTCTTTCTCTCAGAAAACACCTTTTTCATTTTACCATAAATAAGATACGAATGCAAAATGTTCACTAAAAATCACTTTTTTTTCAGAACTACCATCTATTAACAACAAAAATAACTAACTCTGGGTACCAATGATGCCTTTTATTTAATTTGGCTGCATTTTTTGAAAGTGTTGTTTAGTGTCTGCTGCAGAAGATGCAGGGACTGAGGAGGTTATAATCATGTTCGAGCTGTATTGTCAAGTCACTCTCTGATATAAAAATATTTCGATTAAGGATGATCTGAACAAAGATGTACTCAAATGATTATATAATTTAATATAATTATAACTTTTCGATTCTATCTACGAGTTGAGCGCAGCTTTTCAACGCTAAAGCGAATTCATATACTTACAAGGAAAGAATCCTCAATCAGAGGAAAGACTGTCATATCTAATGCGGCTTTCAACTGGAAAGAAAAAGCTTTTAAATACTTTTATAGAATCAATGCCAGGGGACTTTTATGATAAGGCAATTAATGACTTCAGAGGAAATAATTGCTGAATCACGAGTAAGTTTATAATATATGTTTAAAAAAATTTCTCATATTTTTGTCTCATATCAATGTATTTGTTCCAGTACTAAACTAAATGAACTATTTATTTTTGTAATTTTAAATATTTTTAATGGGTTTTCTTTAACTCGCGTTGCAATTTTGTCCGATTCAAAACTTTTAAAGCTTTTTTCTCATATTTTAAAGCTCTCAATTGAGCTGAAATTTTCTATGCACGATTGTTGTGGATGACAGTACGATAATTTAATAATAATTAATAAAAATTAATTGATTAAAACTAATTATTTAAAGAACTAAACTTTACGCTAAGATTCTCGCCAAGTCGCCAAATGATTGCCAAATCCGTCGTTTAATAATTTATCGTTTGCTTTAATTGTAATTATATGTAGCTGATATAATATTCAATTTAATAATTTATCGTTCGTTTTAATTTTAATTACATTTAGCTCAAATATATTAAATTTAATAACGCAATTTATCATTTGCTTTAACTTTAATTACATGTAGCTCAATTGATTAACACAATGCTTAATTGAGCTAAAAATATTGTCACATATTTATTTTAGATCATAAATTTAATAAACGTCAAATAATATAATAAATTATTAAAACTAAATATTAATAAATTCTATTTGGCCATTGATCCATTGATCCTAATTTGACCATTTGATCTATTTTTGCTTTTAAAAATTAAGGTACAAAAAATTTTGTTATGCAAAGTGTGAAGTTTGAAAGATAACCTATGTTCAAAAAACTCGTTTTTTACCGGTGTTTTTTATTATTTACATGGGAACAAAGCTTCTCTATCAGCAAATGTAACAGCTCGCTGCTGGTCTAAATAGATTTGTCCATAAAGATTAAGTGTATTTGAAATCATGCTTTGACTGAATGAATGTTTTTGGTATAAAGGAATTAGAAGTAAGTGAACTTTTATTTTTAATTCACCCGTGTGAAGAAATTAAATGTAACATTCAGTATTAATTGAATTTTAATTTCTGTTAAGACTTAGATACCGGATTTCATACTTAATTTCAGCTTTAGTTAAAAATAACTAATAATTGTTTTTTTTCTAAGCTATGATGTTTAAAAAAATTATTATTTTTTAACTATGAAAGCTGTAAAAATTCTTTCACAAATGAACTGTAGGCTTCGCTCTGATGGATTTAAATTTATATTTTTTAACTCGTCCCTATTTTACTGACTTAATCATTCTTTCCATGGAGACTAATTTGCATTTCACTTAAAATTATACTTTAAAAGGTTAGTTCTCATGAAATTTTTTTTATACATACATCTAGATTGTTATATTTTTATATTCACTCATGTGAAGAAGGGATATACCAACTAATATATCGTAATGGTTACGATTATAATTAACTGTAATTATAATATGTAATTATAAATCCTTATTATTCTAAATAAAAGGAAATAAAATAATAATAAATTATAATATAATTAATAATTTTTATAATTAATAATTATAATAATAATTAATAATATTTCTAAATGATTACAATTATTTCTAATTATTTATGATTAAATATCTTTATTGGTTCCCTGAAATCACGTCAATATAAATATTCCCATTTCAGAGCTCCATTTGCCATTTTTTCCATCAGAACCGTTTGCGTTTTGGTTTACTGACAATTTTTTACGCCAACATAACGTCAATTCCTACGTATTAACACTTTGGCAATCTATTTTATAACTCATGTTTTTCGCCAAATCGCCAAAACACAAACAATTTTCCCTTTAACTCATTTTCCATTATAAATGTAATAAATGTGGCCATTAAATCAAATGAAGAAGATGCAGGTGACTACGAAGTTCATTTATTAGTATTCTTTAGGTTATGGATGCACAGAATTTTCGACTATTTTTCCTCAACGCACCTAGTCTAACATCAATATTAAAAATCAGTCTCACCAGAGTACTCGGTTCCGAATAAGTTCACTTTCGATGACTAGGGATTCAAGAGATTTCTTTCGCTCTTACTCACTCCGAAAAATCCTAATTAGTTCTTCAGCAGCCTAGTTATGTAGGTTCACAAACGACACCTACATCTACATGGAATTAATACATTCTCTTCTAACTACTATCTAACTTCTAATTTCTTACTTCTAACTTTCCAACTCCTATATTCAGTAGCAGCTGTAGCCTAGAAGTCATGGTCGCGGACTTTCAACCAGCACGGCGGTTTGCGTCGAGTCGAGGACTTGAGCCCTGATGCCACTAAAGAACCACCGTGTACCGGGGCTGATACACGGAAAATCTGATCTAAGTCTCAAGACCTCCCGCTGGCGCCGTGCGTAAGTTTGGAGAGGGAGATTCCAGCTGAGGTGTCATCCTCGTCACTTGACCGAGGTTCAAAATGACGAGATCCATCGCCGATAATACTTAAGCTGCTTCTCAATACGACGTTAAGGAACAATCACAATCTTCTATATTTAATTTGGCTACGATTCAATTCATCACAATTCTTCTGTTCAATAACTTGTATGCCTCCCATTTCATTTGGTTGGATCGAAGTTTTACTTTATGCAGTTATAAAAAGACCTTAAGGTTGGTGAATAGAAAATAACAACGTTACAAATCTATCAACATAATTACAAGTTACAGACATTAGGTAAGGGCGTAGCGAGAATTTTTTTAATGGGAGGAGTGGGGGAAGGCACTATCATTTCAACTTATATATGAAAATCAATTTCTATTTTCGTTGTTTATTTTCAAGATGTAAAGAATGTTTATGTAGAGTACGATATTTAGAATATTAATTTTTCCTGAAAAAAAAATTAAGTATAAAAAATTTTAGTTTAAAATTTCAGTATACAACAATACTTATGAGGGGAGGGGTTTACCACCTTTATGTTCCTCTTCCTGTCCCGTGACTACGCCACTGTCTAGCGTGTACGTTATGGAGTGACGTCTGTCGTAATTTTCCCTTCAATTAACACTTTAAGGTCTTTTTACGATGTTGTATGAATTCAAAATTCCTTCCAATGAGTGAAACGTGACCAATGTAAATTGGATTAGATTTGCGAAGTATAATGATCAGAATGACGGAAATGCATATCTGTTAGCAATGAAACGCTTAATGCTGGGTCGGTAGTGCAGTGCGTGATAGTGAGTGGAAATTATCAAATGAAACATTAATATTGGATCTGCATTGAGTAAGAAGTCTTTGGAATGATTTCAGGGGCATCTACATTGGGTCAGGGACTCGAACATTCAACTTTAAAGCGTTTAAAGCTTCGACCGAATGGGTCGGTTAGAGAAATATTAATTTATTACTTTAATCATGAAAATGAACATATATACTAGCACAAGTAAAGTAAATTAGAGATTACTATTGAATGTTTGATGATTTGAACAAAAGAATAAGGTTATTATTACTGTGTGAATTTCTATTCATTGAACTATTATTAAGTGATTGTAAAAATAAGAATTGTAATAAAAAGTGAAGAAAATAGCAGATGGGCGTTGCGCTATTCGTGATTTTCTCTTCACTAACCTGGAGGACTTTGTAATCATTGAATTGCAAGGAATTGCAATTTCTTTCCAAAAAAATGACACGTGATTAGGTATATTTAAAGGGAGATAGAAATTAAGTGAATCAGAGATAGTAAAATATAAATTAAATAGAATTGAAAGGAAAATGAAGGGAGGAAAAAATCAAGGTGATAGTTATTAGTGAATAATATTGAAATATCACAATTAAGTTTTTGAATTAAAGTGATTCTTAGTCTAATTTCTAAGATTCGAAGCTACTGTTAGTGGGAATAGTTGGTATCAGAACGAGTGATTTCGGTATCAGAACGAGCTAAGACTTTATTTGTTAATCATATTCTTGGATTGGCTCGTTAAGTGGGACTCGAGAGAGGGTCCCTTGTCTATTCTTCGTATTCCAAAGTATTTCATCTTATTCTAACCTGGCGGAGGATGGGAAGAGTAAGGGTTCAAGATATTGTTATTCTACCACTGCAGCTTTTAAAATAGCGTGAAAATTGAAAAAAGATTCTTCCGAGGTGGTTTAAGCTTCCTTACTGTTCACAATTTTGAAAAAAAAAAAAGATTGTTTCCAATTTCAAGTATCTCAAGTTACATTCAAAGTAAAATAGGGTGATAAGCAATCCTTTTTGGTCACTTATCTAAGTTATTCATCACATATATTGTAGTATTCCAATCTCAGATATCGTTTGACGATTTCTTAGGAAGATGGTGCAGAAAATACTTGTTTTTATCGACAGAAGGCTTTGCAAAAGCATGTTGGTGTTACCCTTGTGTGCCACCCTTTGTTAAATGCGCCGAAACCAATTTGATATTCGGCATCTATTTGCTGCCTGATCAAAATTTAATTGCAGCCGCGTTTAGTTTTCACCTTCGATGATACCTGGATTTAACATTGCACACTAGAATCTAATTAACAATCAAAATGATGGGTGAATTTGTTTCAAACAGGACGAGGGCGATCTTAACGGCCGGAAATGGTATGGCGACGAACTTTTGGGACTCGGCTACATGCGCATGAAAGTCAAAAAGTCAAATGATCACTCGACAATATTACACTCAGTTATCCTGTTCTCATTTCCCATTCCTGATACCCCATTATCCTTTCCTAATACGCAAATACCCTTTGAACATCCCTAGTAAATGGATTTTCAGATACTTTTTCTCTGAAATCTCTCACAATTGACGAAATTCCTCTTAGGAGATTGCCTATTTTAGGAAAGTACGAGAATCATGATCCGTAGGTAACCTAGCAATCTTTGGATGTTTACTGTTCAACGAAGCTTACTATTTTTGTTGAGTGATGCGCTTTTTTCTTTGGATATTCTAATGATCCTTTGTTATTTTCGACTCTTCTTATCATCCAGGTAGCTGTAGCCTTGTGGTCATGTTCACGGAATCGCGGCCGGGGTTGTTTTCGTCGAGTTGAAAGCTCGACCCCTGAAACCGAAAATCCTCCGTTAAGGCACGTTAAATTTAGTCGAGGACTCAAGTACACCCGTTGGCAAGGTGTGAAAGATTGGAGAAGGAGAAGCCAACTTAAAAGTCGCCCTCGTCACTTGACCGATACTCAGAATGACGAGGTCCGTAGCCAATAACCTTCGTGTTGCTTCTCTATGCGACGTTAATAAACAATCACTTTCTTGTCAGACAATTTTTACTCCTTCCCCCGGTTTTTTTGTAGATTGCTCTTTAAACAAATGTTTCGCGCAATACAGCCATATTTGGCTTTCGTACAATAAACTTTAACTGTCACTAACTCATGATGAAGAAGGTATGCATTTTTAAAATCCTCTGCAGAGTTTCAACAAACTTTTATATGAAGTCAGACAGATTTTGTGATAATAGTTATTCCGATTGCTTTGTAAAAAATTTAATTGTTTCACCGCAATTAAATTTATAAGCTCCCCACTAGTTTTAAGGAATGAAAGAATAAAAATCAACTAACGCTTCTTTGAAAAATGGTTGCAATTTTCTCGGCATTTACCGTTATCTGGCTAATAAATGTTCCTCGCTTATAGTTAATAAGATTAACTTTATTACAGCCACTTATCATTAAATAATACCCACTTTGTTCTAATCTGAAGTTTCTCTCGCTTATTAAATAAAAAAGAACCTATTAAGAACATGAAGAATCACAGAATTAGGTCATAATTTACTATATTCTTTGATTACATCTTTGAGGTTGTTCGATTGAAGCAATGATAGAAAAATTGCTATATACTTTCTATTTCAAATGGGACGTTTTTTCCCCTTTTGCTTTGAACATATCAGAAATAAAATCTTTTGTAATAGGTTTTTTTTAAGTAGCAATCTTTTTACTATTGTATTTAATTTTCAATCAATTTTTGTCAAAAATGATTCAAATAAAGTGACATTATTATATCTGTATTATATAATATAATAGTTTTATTAACGTATTAGCATTTAAACAGCATTATCGTAAATATAATTAGGTAAATCACTTCAGCATCTGTAAGTTTTTCAAAGATTAAAAAGTAAATTAATTATCGTAAGTTCACATACAGAGTTAAGGGCATGTATTTTTCTGCAAATATGTATCTGGAAAATTGATTTTCAATACTTATTTATGGTACAGTTAAACCCGTTTTTCTACATTCCTTTTTTTGAGCGATCTTTAATGTGAGACGTTTTTTATGCAGTACATAAAAAAGTCCATTAAATGCATAGTATGAATAAAAATTAATAAAAAAAGTTCTTTAAAAAGGAAGCAATAGGTAGCTCACGAAACAGTGCATCGTCACGTTACAAAATATATGTTCATACTGCATCACCAATTTTACTACATTTCCCTTCAACTAATATTTTGAGGATTTTAAGTGAACGTTTGTTTTCTCCTGAATTTTAAAGTTCATTCTGAACCATTTCTGAATAAACTTTAAAATTCCAAAATGAGCTTCGATGTTGTTTATCCAGTTCATTCATTCTCGTCGCATCAAACTGGTACATGAGGCCACAACAGCTTCATGTCAATTAACCCGATGTAACGCTGTCTCCCGACACGTCTCCAATGTGGCCATCCAAAAGGGAAGAAATTCCATCTGGTGCCCATGCCAGCGCAATTCTTGTGTTATCATTTGATGGCCTTCTAAGTACATGTCCAATCAATGTCCAACACTATTTTTTAATTTGGGCCAAAATAGGCTTGGTAAATGTTTTGTTGCACAATTTAAAATTTGAAACTTTTTTATCTGGCTTTTAGATTTCAACAATCTTTCTGAGACACGTAATTTGAAAGGCATTTCATTTGTGTTCATGTGATTTAGAAAGTTTCTAAGGCTCACTTGCACAAAGAATAACCACTAATGATCTTTTTCTTTCCTATGGGGTTTTCTCTCTTTGGTAAACACGGGTGACGCGCCCTCGGGTTACTCTAGCGATCCTTCTCTATTTTCGACCCTCTTTCTTGTCAACCAAATTTTGGCTTTTCTTCAATTTCTTCACATCTAGATCACAGTTAAATCTTGTTTGGATTGCCATATCTGTCTTTTGCGCCAATAAACTTCACTCACTCACTCACTCACTCACTTCACTCACTCTCACTCACTCACTCACTCACTCACTCACTCACTCACTCACATTTTGTTTTGATTTATCAGAAGGGAATCTTTACTTTTACTATTTATTTTCAAACCCACTTGTTTAATTATAGCCTCAAATATTTCTGTCTTTACCTTCAAACAAACGCGAAGACATTAAGACAATATCGTCAGACAAGATCTTCCAGGAATGAGTTGAAATTCCTTCGCATTCCTGTTACTTTTATGTCTAGTTATCACGACTTATGTAAGTGGCTAAGCAAACAATCGTCCTCATAAGAACTGATCACCGATTCCATTGTATCACCGAAAATGTCAACTCTGAACGAGTGCGAGACAACATCTTCAAGTTACGAAAGTGACATTGGACCATTTGACCACGAGGAAATCCACGTTCTTGGTTACGAAGAAGGATTTCTTATAAGTACATTTTTTGAAATTTTCATGTATGTAAGATTTAATTTGTAAGCAAATAAAATATATTTATTAATGTGACATTCCCGATGGCAAATTAATTTTTGCCTTGTTTGGAAAACCAATTTCTAGCTACACCGTGAGGTTTTTAGTTTTATATTATGTAAGCAACTTTTTCATGCGATGTTCCTATTTATCGCATAATTGTTTTTAAACAAATATGTTGCAAACAAAATATTTCATAGCTACTTAAGAAGTTTCAGAATATTTTGTAACGGTATCCTATTATCTGTCTCGTCTCTTATCTCAAAGTTAATCACAGGTTCTTAATTTCAACTTATTTCAAACACAAACTAATTAATTAAACTAGCCAATTATACCCAAAATAGCTTTAATCACTCTTCAATTAAGGGGGAGGCTCTCTACAGTTAATATTCTTTCTGCGAGTACTAATAACTTCTATAATGTATCAAAGAAGTCTTACCGGAATGCGATGCGAGTACCTCCTGCAATGGCTTCGACAGCGTCGAGACCCAATCTCAACAAATCTGAACACACGCCAGAATAATTCCCCGCGCATCACATTAATATTCTTCTTTTTACCGTAACTTTAATTTAATTCTCATCTTCTATCATTCCGTCTCCCTTTTTTTCTTATCTCACTTCATTTCAAGATATATTTAAACTTCGCTATGTATAAATAAAAGTTGAGTTGTTTGAATCAATCATCATCCAGGGAAATAAGCTTCATATAGCTACAATGTGCAATGCAGAAATTGTTTTAGAGCACTCAATTATTTTTCATAAAAGCATCAAAAGCATTTTTTCATTAACTGCTTTAATTGTTTAAATTATATTGAAAATATCAATAAAAAATCTTGGAAGATATTCAACTTATTATAATATTAAGAGAACCTGAAAAATTCTTCATTACTTTTATTTTTATTTAAAAGTAAACATTTTTTTTAAACTTTTCTACTTTTCATAAATGTTTTATTTCATTTTTACCTCTTTTATAGCACAAGTTAATTGAAATTTGAAGAGAGACTGTCATTTCAGGTGTCGCCCTCTTCGCTTGATCGAGGTTCACAGTTTAGAGAATCGTCACGAATAACCTTCATATTACTCCTCAGTGCGATGTAAATAAACAACCAATCAACTATCTTTCTAATGTTTAGATCACAATTACACATTGTTTGAGGCAGCATAGTCGGATATGGCTTTTACGCCAGAAATTTTAACTTTCACTCACGCATATGACAACTAATTTATTTCGGCGTCCAAATATTCAAATGAAAACTCTTAATTTGTAAGTAGGGAAAGCAAATTTGATAAAAAAGAATCGCACCAAGATGGTTCCCTTGATTCATATTACTAAGCAGTGATAGTTTTTATAATCTCGTTCAATTGGATTGTAAGACATGCGAGTAAGTATTGTAATGTCGCTGCAATACTTGGTGTAATAATTCTCGGATATCACTCGGTAGAACATTAGATAACAATTTGGTATTATCGCTTAGAAATATGGCATTATATAGCTATTTTTATAACACCGGGAAGATATAATGGAATATCTATTTCTAATAACAGCCTTTTCAATGTAAGAAAAAAAAAAAAGAAATCGGGAGAGCTTAGAATTCTTCGATCCTGCATTTTGTCGTGTATTAGTCGGTATCTGTAATGCACGTTCGGAAACAGCGCAATACATTTCTTCTTTCCCCTGCATTTCTTCAAAACATTATACTTAACGCCGCAAAATATGTGGGATAAGACAAACCAAAAGAATATACGCGATACATATTCGAGAGATAAATAAAAATGGAACCGTGGTCCCATGTGCAATTGACATCTAAACGAGTTTTGTTCCTCGTCTAGAGAAAAGACATTCTTCCCTTTTTTTTTTGTCTTTCGAAGGCGGTTGTGAAGAATTTCTCTTCTTCTGTCTGCAAGAACGGCCTCTTGGGTGTTAAAGTGCTTCTGGTAAAAATACCAGCGGGAGACGAATTCTCGAGAAAGATGTTTGATTAGAAATTGTCTTCGAATCTTCTTCGGCTGCGTTAAGTTTCGAGTGTTTGCTGTTGAGATAAAATTGTATCTTTTTTCACTTAACGACGAGGAATGAAATGTTCAAACTTTATTTTCTAAGCTTTTAAGGCACAAGATTATTTAAGATTTCAGTTTTCGAAAAAAAAAATATGGTAAATGGAATACGTTATTTTTGTTGCAGCTCAGTAAAAGACAAATATTTGCTCACAAGCATCTTCATGCATAACTGTCTGTATTTTTTGTCATGTATGAGCGAGTGTTTGTTAACGTAGCACTGAGAAGGAACACGAGGGCTGTTGGCGACGGACCTCGTCCTTTTGAACCTTGGTCAAATGAGTAGGTACTTCCACACCACGCCTTTGGGAAGACGTGATGTAACGTGCATCAGCCTCGCTACACAGTGGGTTTTTAGTAGCTTCAGGACTCGAACGCACGACTCAGCGAAAACAACGAAAGCCGCTAGTCCGAGACCATGACCAATAGGCTAGTGCGGTAATTTCGTAATCAAAAGTTATTCTTAATCATGATTCACGTGGAGGTTGAAAAAGTACACGTGGTCGGAATGGGAATAGGGCAGGGGCGTAGTAAGAAATTTTTCATGGGGAGGTTCTCTCATTTCAACCCTGATCTCAAAATAAATTTCAATTTTCATTGTTTATTTTTAAAGCACAAAAAATGTCTATGTGGTGTACATAATTTTTTTTTTTGAAAAAATAAAACAATTTTTTTTGAAAAATAAATTTTTTTAAACATAATTTTTTTGAAAAAATAATAAAAAAAAACATTTAGTTTATAAAGCTTTATTTTTTAAATTTCAGTGTACAGCATCCCTCATGGGGGATGGATATTACCCTCAGATCCCCTTCTCCATCGCTACGCCACTGGAATAATCGTCGGCTCAAAAAATTGTGGCCCTATTTCCCACCGTCGGCACCCCTATTCGGAGTAGATTCACCTGAATTAATCCATTGATTTCATCGACACTTGAATTTTGGCGTGTAATGACTAATCCAGGTATCTTCGATGATGACATCTGGAATCAAAGTCATAACGACAACTCGACGCGGCAGATATGAAAACCAATCTATAAATCAATGTCGAATTCACCAAGGCACACATCTATACATTAAATAGTGTGATATAATTTCCAGCTACGAGGACGACTATGTTCAAGTCTTAATTCCTAACTTTGTATGGAATCGTAGGAATAACTGAAGATTTAAAGGAAATAATACATCAAAACCATAAATGGTGTGAAAAGAAGTTTAGAAATCAGGCACTCGCAGAGGTAATTGCCTTCACCATTCGGCCGTGTGTTCAGAATTACGAGATCACCATAAACGCCCGTATATAGCTCTGCAGAGACGTTCATTTGAATCAAAATAGTTGGTGGTTCAAAAGTAACTTTTCTCCAACGTATGACTTTATTGAAACTTGTTGGTGTTATCGTTGTGTTCTGCCCTTGATTGAATAACGCCAAAACAAATAAAAAACAAAAACGACTTCGTGAATGCAGTCACGTCCCTTTATAGCATTCCGTTTTCGCGTCCCGCATGTCAGCCCAACGAGTCCTTTCCCGTTGCTATGCTTAGTGCAACCAGCAGCAATGAACGTATTGCAACCAGCTTTGTTTCAGAAGCTACCAGCTTTTTACACCGCTGCGCATACTTTTCACCTTTTCCGCCGCGCCTACAGCTACGAGCGGCTGCTTAAAAGCACAGGCTCATACAGCCGATCTTGGACATGTCTCGCCGGCGGCATTTGCTTGGTTTGATTTTCAAAACAACCGCAGCAAAACAATAGGCTGTTTCCTATGAATGCAAGATATGGTCGAAAAGTGGCGATTATTTTGGGAGATGCTATGATTGTCATTCTAATAAGCTTCTTATAAACAGGATGAACGATCACAGACGATACTGATGAGTTACACTAGTAACTTTCCTAATACCCTATTACCCATTTTCTAACTCGGGTAATTTCTGAACCACCAAGGATCTCAATATGGGATTCATAATTGTGGTGAGACTCTAATGTTTTAATAACTGATTCGCTCTCTTGAATAACCTTCTCCATCGTCAGAGAGTCTTGATTACGAGGGTCGTCATATCAACCTATTCATCGATATCCACAAAACATTGTATCCTATGCTGCCGAACAGGTTGAATACTAACTTGTTTCTATAATAGCCCACAAGATACAACATCTGAGCTAATTCGTACTATCGTACCTGGAACAATACTTGCCAATCAGGTCTCGGAACAACTGGGTAAGCATTTATTCAACCGACCTATTCAGATCAATCGAACACTGGATTCTGTGATCGCCGACTTCCTCCAACAAAGGCACCGCCTCTAGAGCGCAGACAATCGCTAGCGGCAAAGGCTCGTGAAACGACGTGTATTCAATTCATCGAGTCACTGGCGTTTTAAAAGACAAATGAAAATTTAAATGATAGTTGTTAGACATATCGTTTCTGATTTGATTTATTAGGCTAAAATTGCTTCTTTCCGTTTCTTTTAAATACTTATCTACATCCCATTTATTTGTATGAATACTTTAGTGGGGATTGCTTACATTTACGAGGTTTGTTTGGTTTAATTAACTTCCAACTATGAAACAAGGGCTATTGGCGACGGAGTTCACTAATTTTGAATATTGGTCAGTGACGGGATGACTCCCCTCCACAACATCCACGCAACGCAGGGACTTTGGGCCGACAATTTAGCGTGCCTCAGCCCCGGCTACGCCCCAACTCCTTGGTGGCGTCGAATCTGGCTCTATGAAAACCGACAAAACCGCATTACGAGGTCCGCTGCCTTGTCCACTAGACTACGGCGGCCGCACTGCATTGAATCGACGCAATCCAGAGTATAATTAAAAACAAACTTCAATACGAAACCTATCCCCATATATACACTCTAGCATACACATACATCCTTATATATACTGACATATAATATACATTTACACATACATTCATGCGGTTTACTCTCTCTCTCTCTCTCTCTCTCCTAAACACACCACACACACACACTACACCACACACACACACACACACACACCACACACACACACACACCACACCACAAAAATCTTGTAGGCGGAAGGACGTTTGTTCTTTTAAAACTTTAGAGGAGAACAGCTGAAAATTTTACTTTCAGTGTTTTTTTAAACAAACGAACGCTTTTAAAGGACATTTTATACATATTATTTTTACTGTTGACGCAAGCTAATATTTTAAGCCTTATTAATTTTTAAAACTTAAATGGTAACTAGTTTAAAAAATGAAAATGATGCATTTAATTCCAGCATACAGGTGTATTATAATGATAAAATCTGATAATCGGATACATTATTATCGCTTATCTGATTTTTATGAAATGTTATAAAGGACAGTTATTCTTGTTAGAATTGTTTGGTTATCAGAAAGCCGTAGATTGAAACCGAACAGTAGTATCGCAAAGTTTTAATTATTATCCCGAGGTCTCGTTAAATTTTAATCATTATTCGTGATAAAAGCTTAATTTTTGTTTGTTTTTATTCTCTACACAGTCACACTCCAGTGTTATACATTTCTCCCAACGTTTATTGACCTTTTGAATGCAGTCATACTTGAACTCTATCTTCTCCGTACTGTGGGTTACTTCAAAGTAAGACTTCCTGAAACCAAACAAATCAACTTGAATAGATGTCCTTTATAACATTATATACATAAGGATCAATTAAAATTCAGAATAAAGTTTATCCAAATATCTCAGTTGTTTCTCAGTAATAATTTAAAACTTTACGAGATCCCTCTCTTACTCTTCTTGGTTTGACCTATCAAAATAAATAAATAAAAAATTAAATTAAAAAAAAATTCTACGCAAAGCTTTGCAAAGAACAGATTTAGCTATCCAAGGTGCGCTTTTTACAACGTTTTTCTGAATTTCACTTGGTGTGTGTGTGTGTGTGTGTGTGTGTGTGTGTATCATCGATCGTTAATTTAACCAACTTCCCATCAAGCTAGAGCTTTGAAATTTTGGGAATCGTTCGTACTCCTAACAATGCAATATTTGACTGTTTGGGATAAGTTTAAATTTATTTTCTTTAATAATGCAGTTTAGCCCAATCCTTGTCATTCAAAAATTTGCTCAAACTTGTGGTTTTTTATTTATTATTATTATTATTTTGATTTTTGTTTAACTTAAGTCCTAAAACGGAACAGGGTAGCCACATTTAGCAAAATATCGCTATAATTCTTGTCTAGGGTGGTTGGGTAAAATGCATTCCATTCATTTAAATTTACCGGATAGATTATTTAGTTAAGTTTTTAACGTTTTTTGTATTTCACTTGGTGTGTATCTGTCTGTGTGTGTATCACTGTGCATCAAGTTTTCTATCGTTAATTTAACCAATCTTCCCAGCAAGCTAAGGCTCTGAAATTTGGGAATTGTTCTTCTTGCCTAACATGCAATATTTAGATATTGCTCCAGTTTTAACTAATATTTCAATAATTTTTTAATAAACTTTGCCGCCATATAAAAACGTTGTTTTTAAACAGTTGGTTTTAATTTAATGTTTTGAATTTACACTATGTGTGTGTGTGTGTGTGAGTGTGTGTGTGTCATCAAATTTTCGATCATTAATTTAACCAACTTCCCATCAAGCTAGAGCTTTGAAATTTTAGGAGATCGTTCATTACTCGCCTAACAATGCAATATTTGCGTCGATAAGTTTAGATAATATTTTCTTTTAATAATGCAGTTTAGCCCAATCACTGGCGCGATTTCAAAATTTGCTCAAACTTGGCTGGTTTTATTTATTATTATTATTTTATTTGTTGTTTATTTTAGAGTCGTAAAACTGAAACAGGGTAGCCAAATTTAGCAAAATATCGCTAAGTAAATATCTTCGTCAGTAGTTGGGTAAGAAGCATTCCATTCATTTTAATTATCGGAGTGAATTAATAATTTTAAGGTTTTTAACGTTTTTATGTATTTTACTTGTGTATCTGTCTGTGTGTGTATCACTGTATATCAAGTTTTCTTAATCGTTAATTTAACCAACTTCCCAGCAAGTTAGAGCTCTGAAATTTTGGAACTGTTCTTACTTGCCTAACAATGCAATATTTAGATATTTGCATCCAGTTTGTACCAAATAGTTTCAATAATTTTTTTAACAAACTTGCCGCTTCATATAAAAACGTTGTTTTAAAATGTTGAGTTTTAACTTGAATTATTTTATAATTACAATCAAATTGATCTCAATTACGACATAAATGAAGTAAACGACGAAATATGAAAATGGACATAATAGACTTTTCGATACTAAAATTAAAGTAAACATAATTTTGATTGAATACTATATCACAGGCTAATCAATTAAAATGAAAGAAAACGATAAAAAATTGAAAAGTGATCTGGTGCGTCAAAAGCGATCCAATTAAAACAATAGCTGCTTGTGGCTTAAATAAATAAATAAAAGAAAACTGTTTGGCAAAACTTCTTTCTTCCTCTCTTCTTTTCATTCTCCTAAAAAAATCTCACAAATATATTTTTTTATACTTGTTTATGTGAATTCTTAAATTGATTTGACTTCTTATGTGTAGTCAAAGCAATATATATAATTAAAAAACAGAGATAAAAATAATCAAATTACAATATTTTTTAAAGAAATCTTATCTCATATAAAGACTGAAAATAAACAATATATGTATTGATAAAAATAAATTAGAACAGAAAATATGTATTAGTTAAGATTTGATACTACTAATCAATATAGACTAATTATTATCAATCATAACACGTCCAACATGTTTATGAAAGATTTATATACGGCTCAAAAGTAAATATTCCTTTTCTAAATTTTCCTTTTTACTTTTCTAGGATAATATACCAGTTTTTTATGTAACGATGTTTGTGATGATTAAATACAGAGACTGACTACTGATTGAAGAGGTACGCATACGCGTAAACGTTTCGGTCGTTGCAAACGCAAGTTTCACAGCGACCGACAAAGATTTTGAAGTTGCGCCAAAACGAATCAAATGCTTCGCTTCCTATCGAGCCCTAACATTAACAATTATAGTTAATTTTTCTTTTGTTCGCTGGTAAAAATAAGTGTAACAAAAGAGCAACGATTATGAAATTTGGTCTCAAAAAAATACCTGTGTTAGGAATGGGAATTGTGAATGGATATCTCATTCCTAGTATTATCCAAAGGTATAGTATTTCTCAAATCCTGTATTGCATATAAAGTCCAATGATAATTTTTCCTTGTTCCTAAACAGTCCACTTATGAGTGCGCTTACATGTTTCCCAAACAAGCTCCGTCCATAACTCTTTCCATCGATGAGAGCCATCTTCGCTTTTTTATTAGTAATTTAAAGAGCATCACTGATTTTATAGTTGCTTGGTAGTTAGTGGTAACTAAAGTGTTTTATCGATTTTGACATAAAACGACGCGGCATCCATCAAATTTTGATTTCAAATAGCGATCAAATTAAATTAACCTGCGAATCCAGTATCAAATTTGTTTCAGCACTTTTAACAGATAGGCATTCATAGAATAATTTGCTCTCAATTGAAACTTTCACATAAAATAAAGCCGATAGCAATACGTAAC